>JAMKCH010010336.1:0-48868 GCA_023653785.1 Ophioderma brevispina | reverse complement strand
CGCCGAAAAAACGTCATGTATACTCTGAGGACAAATGTCTCATCTCGTGGAAGTTGTTGCTGTATTACTTTGATTGAAAAACAATGTTGCCAGTTGGCATTTGCATAAAACTTTAGAGAATTATCGAACAACCATGCCGCTATTTGACGATATAGCTTCTGGATTTCCGAATGAGAGTAGCAAACTAGAATAGACGAGCGCTATTATTTACGATACTAGGTAAAAGTTAGATAAAAATTTGTTATCCATGCCTGTTGTTCAAGTAATATAGGACGGATAGTGCCAATATGCATTTTTGAATTCTTGGCAAATAATGTACATGTTCTGGAAATTTTGTATTGTTTTACCATTTAAGTTCGCAAAATCTTCAAAGACGTTTGCATGACTGTTATCATTTTTAAATGCCCAGTTTGATGATGCACCAGTTAGTAGTCCTACATTTGTACAAAGGGTTGGCCTAAATGAAACATGTAGGATGCAGAGCTCAGAATAGAATGAGGTGGGTAAAACCAAAATATTTCGTACTACCGCCAAAACATTCTTACGATATCCTTAAAAAAATTAATCACTGCCTCATATGGATCATACTATTTTTTCGCACTACATCCATAGCTTTAATAATTGTAATTAATATACTTCATGGGATGAGTATTGTGTTGATTATCGGGCCTTGATTTTAAGAGCAGGTTAGCTTGGTTTCATGAGGTCATCGCCCGACCTTGGTTCCTGGAACAGCCAATCGGAGCATTTTCGCGGCCGCGATAGCCGAGAGTTGAACAAAATTCAACTCTCCGCGAAGGCTCAAAATCCATCGCGCGATAGAAATTCTTTCGCGAGGCAATAAAAAAATCGGGGTTCAAGTTCCATAGCAGCGCGGATATCGCGGAGCGAGTGGAGTATACATCGGGCTTAAAGTGACAGGAGGAGATTTTGGAATATTACAAATTCTCTCAAATTGCATTCGATCGGTTGTAGACCACCTAAAGAGAACGTTTCAAAGGTTTATTGAACAAAAAGCACAAAAGAAAACCGCAAACCATTTAAACTGGCCTGCTATCCTACTCGTCCCTATAGGAAATCATGCTTTAAATTTCTGTTGTGCATGACAGAAATTACTAAATAACATCTTCTTACATAAAGATTGTGGTATTTGGCTTATCACCTTAGTGTGATCTAATTACATTGGTAAACATTCCAATTGTGCAAAAAAACCGGGTCGAAAAAATTGAGGGAGCTTCCTCTGAAAATCTAATGTCTCTTTAAGCAAAGTCCAACACCTTGAAACAATCTCTAGGTGTTTATGAGAGTCACCTTGTGGAAAGAAAAGGGACTTGCTATCAACCAAGTTAAACATCTATGGTATTGAACTGCTGAGCATCTTCACCTGGAGCGATCCTTGTGCATGGGTGAATGGCAATGCCTGAAAAGATTGAGAACCAGAACTGGACGATCTGGCCAATGCTGGAGCAAAAAGCACGACAGGGACCTTTGAGAATTCATGTACACACACTCTGGTGGATCATAATTGAGAACCCGTGTTTGGAGTTGGACACGATAAGAAGAATTCTAAAACAGTAGTACAAAAACAGGGGCTTGAGGTATCAAATTAAACAACATTCCAGATACTTGAGCTAGGTCAATCAAATGGACTTTCATGCGGTCAAATTTCCCAACACAGCTGGGCATGGGCGCGCTCACTTGCATCACCGCATCTGCATAAGCCCGTTTGTCTAAAGGTCGAAATGATAGAGGATGTGTGGTGTGAGTTGATGGAGAGGATGAGGACTTGATGTAGATGTTGTGTTTGGAAGAAGCGATGGACCATTTGGCGAAGGCGAATGTGTACGTTGGTACGGTTGTGCTGAGAAGGATGACGGGCATGTTTAAGAAGGGGCGTTTGAGGAGAGGAGATTGAGGAGGAGAGGATGTTCCCAAAGAAGACTGGAAGCAGCAAGTGGAGCAGGAGAATAGGCGGGTTGGATTGAGGGTGGGGATGCATTAAATCAGGTGAAGTGAAGGAGGGGTAAAGGGGGTTAATTGCTGTGTGAGGTTAATCCGTCCACCCCCGTTCACGGGGACAAAACCAGATTTAAAAACATGGTTTTACTTTTTTTTACGACAAGGGGTTATTGTAGGGAACAAGGTGAGGAGGTCAAAAGTCATAGAGGTCATTAGGGTATAGCTGTTAGAAATTTGAAAACAGTGGGTCATTGGGTACAAGTCGATCAAGCTGCTTTGAAAACGTGGTCATAGGTTCCATTGTAAGTGATGGAGGCCTTCCCCTCCTCATGTGGGTGACAATTGTGTCTTAAAAACATTGTACATTATCATTGCTAATTGGTCATTTTTGTATGATGGAAATTGATCAATCACTTGTTCTTTGTATTTTTTTCAGCTGTGAGATACGTCAGTCGTGTTTATTTGCCCACTGACAACTTCAAAGGAAGTCTCCATGTCTGTAACCTAGGCAAAGTGATAACTGTGAAAAGATAAACTGAAACTAACTGCAAGTGGAACACAGATTAAAGGCCGATCAAAATTTCCAAAAAAATCGTGTGTTTGGCAATGGACATAATGCTTGTCCATATACTAATCACTGTGTTGAAATTGCTAAGAGTTAAATCGAATTCCTTCATATATAAAACACAACTTTGTATAAAATTAAGGACCGCGAATTTTTGTTATTACACAGTCGCCTATGGGAGTCATACTACAAATAAATGTTATTGCATCACAACGAAACATCCGATCATCTCAAATTTCGGATTGTGCATTTTAGCGTTACTATCTTTAGTTCTAGTTGACTATTTTTCATTATTACACAAAAAAAGAATATTCGAAATCTTGAGTCAGACTTTAAGTGGACTCTGTGAGCATTAAAAATTGCAATGAAGAGGATACAGATCATTTGTGTGTAGGTATTGTGGAATTTATTTGCAATCATTGAATAGACTAAGACAGCACAATGCAATGCCACAGAAGGAATATTTAAATTACAAGGCAGCAACATAGCAGCAAGAAAAGTCACATCAATGCAAGTTCTTTACAAGACTTTCAGTGCGAGTATTGTCAGAAATGCTTTGCCAAAGGAGCAGTCATAATAGCACATTCTTAATATGCACATAAAGGAGAAACCTACCTATGTGAGGAATTGTCAGGAATGCTTTGCACAAAAGCACCATTCAAGAGAGACACATTCGATCGCATACAAAGGAGAAACCATACAGTGCGCAGTATTGTCAGAAATGTTTTGCCAGAAAGGAAACTCTTACTAAACATTTCTTACTACACAAAGTGAGAAATCCTACCAGTGTGAGTATTGTCAGAAATGCGTTGCACAGAAGACATGTCTTACTAGAAAATCTTACTCACACAAGGAGAAACACTACATGGATATTGTCAAGAAATGATTTGCACATAAGTCAACTCTTACTCAACACTTCGGTCTCACACAAAGGAGAAACCCTACCAGTGTAATATTTGTCAGAAATGCTTTGCACAAATTGCACCTCATGAGAGACACATTCGATCTCTCACATAAAGGAAAAACCATATCAGTGGAGTATTGTCAGAACTGTTTTACCAGAAAGGAAACTCTTACTCAACATATTCTTACTCACACCAAAGGAAAAAACCTATCAGTGTGAATGTTGTCAGAAATGCTTTGCACAGAAGTCAAGTCTTACTAGACACATTCTTACGCACACAAAGGAGAAACCCTACCAGTGTGAGTATTGGCAGAATGCTTTGATAAAGTCAAGTCTTGTTAAAAGCTGTTAAAAAAAAAAAAAAAAAAAAAAAACCCTAAATTTTAAATATTGAAGGCTGTTTTTTATGTGAAGAACCTGTTATGATATTAAAAAGTTAAACAAAACTTTAAAAGATTTCTTTAAAGAGGTTATTTTGTAATTCATTTTCACCTAAAAATATAAATGCAAAATAGGCCTACATGATATTCCTATAAGGCTATTATCTTATTAGCCAGTTCATTGTTTGCTTTAGTTATGGAGAGCTTTTTATTATGGAGAGTTCTTATCCATACTCAAAAAGAAGGATTTTTCACACTGCACTTCATCTACTTATAACATTTACCACAATAATGAACTAAAAAATATGTTTGCTTGCCAAACCAGGGCAACTTTATATCATAGAATGTGTCCGGTGGAAAGGCAGGCCTGACTCTCTAGGTTTTTTTTTTTTAAATAATTAGGCCATGCATTATGAAGTGCAACTTAATGATGGCAATAAGCAACATGTGTTTGGCTTGGTTTTCTAGGGTGAACTGGGCTGGTAGGAGCCCTTCATTTCACCTGCCACGTGTGAACTTGAAGGGGCTCGAAAATTCTCTCACTCCAAACCAGTCAATAGAGTGGCCTTACAAATCACTGCTATTCAGAGGGGTATCGAGTTCATCCCCACATGCACTATTTTGGGACTTTCACCTCAATAATGTCCTTGTGATGCCGGTGTAAAGAAACTGAGTGTCCCCCATGAGTGGTGTCCTAGCTACCATAGCACATGTACGGAATTAACCGTGACCTTATAGACGATGCCATTGGGGTACCCAGTTGCTGAAACAATGATGATACAGCACTCAATGGAGAACACAATAGACAGGATGGTGGTAGGCCATTCAGTCACACGGACACTGTAGATAGACAAACCGGCATTGATTCCCCAAAAATCCCATTCTTAAAGGGACCTGACATGCAAGTATTGGTGGTGCTCTATGTTAACACAGCTGTGTATTTTAATATAAGTGATCACCCTTGCCAGGTTTGATTATATCTTTTTTAACACAATTTCTTTTCGTTTGCAAATAAGTCAAAGATGAACATATTATTTATACGACAGACTCGGCTTTTATTATGGTGTGGGCAGTCCTGCCAATTCAACAAATGAGTACACCATCACCTCATGGATTCCTTCTTTTGGTGTTTGAAAGTGTTATGAGAAAACTAAATCCTGAAAATTTGAGATATATTATGTACCTCTTTCGTTTTCACGCTACAGCAATTTATAATTTGAGGGGGTCACCTCCAAAAACATGCTCCGGTGTGAAATTCACATATTTAGAGTGCCATAAGTAAAGAACACACCCTCAGATCCTTCAAATTGGCATTCAGGATTATCTTTTGCTGCAGATGCAAATATCTGATCAGAAAAAAATGCACCTTGCTCCAACTTTAAGTTACAAGGGGTCAAAAGGCTCAAAAGCCACTGACCATACTTGGGGGCCCGAAGTCAAAAAGTAAAAGTGATATAAACTTCCAAATTCGGGCTGGTAATCTTAAATACTACCCTAGTGTACAATCTTATACTTATATTAGCTTATGGAGAGATATAGCTATCGCAAAAAAGAAAGAAATCCATGAGGTGATGGTGTTGACTAATTTGTGAATGGCATGGAATGGAATGACCTGGTGTTTTTTTGTGGGGTCACCAGCTATAGGCTGGCGGACCACTTAGAATCGTTGTATGTGTGGGATGTATGTGTGTGGCACTAAATTGTTAAGTTTTTTTTAAACTTTTAAAATGTGTGATTATTAGGTTGAAAACAATTAATCTTGTGTCATAGGTGCCCCATGGGATTCTCATATGTTGATGAGGTCACAGTCATGTGCCAAGCGTCAAGGATCATGGACTGGCCAACAGCTTATATTCTTGAATATAGTGAGAACGGAAAGCCAAGAACTGCAAAATTCTAGTTAATTGTTATTAACCATCACAGTAGCCCTTTTATACACCTATGAATATTTCATGATCATAATCATGCATTTCATGGCTGATTCCTATTCGCGCGCTAGGGAAATAGATTGAACTGTTCCCTACAACCTCGTCCCCAGGTCACAGTGAGGTGTAATTAAAAACAAATACACATGGTTTATCGGGAACTAGGGCACGCTATTTTCCCTTGGTACTGGCTATGGGGCCTATCACCCCTACACCCCTTTACTTGGGGTGATATGCCCGTAGCCAGTACCTCCCCGCCCTCCAGTGGCGGATTTAAGAGTCAGCAGGTTCAGCAGCTGCTGACGGGCCCCCCTAAAAATGGTTCTCAGGGCCCCCCTCGGACACAACCCCACCTTGCACACTAAAGTGCGATATTGTGTTTCTTCTTGATCGTAAAAGGGCCCACCTGAAGACTGCTCACATGGCCCTTTTCCTTAAATCCGCCACTGAGAACCCGGAAAATTGTGTGACCTATTTCCCTCTAAACCATTTTGTATCGGTTGACTAGTTTGTACAACAGTACCACTAACACTATTCTCCAAATTCTGCCGAGGATGACAGAGTCCCTTAACAAAAACCCTGACTTTTTACGAACCCCAATGCCCCCCATTCCTGTCCGCAGAGACACTAGCACTTGTGATTTTCTGCTTGATATTTGGTAAATTGAGAAATAAAACTTCTCAAAAAAGTTTGGAAATTTTTTCAGACTATATTTCACTAGGGTGGTGTGATAATTCGAATTTTTTCTGGGACGGGTGCCCCCTGAAATATCTAGTGGACCCCCTACTGAACACGATATAACAATGAAAAAATAAATTTGAGTGGTAACCCCCCCTGTACATACCCTCATGAAAGTTTTGAATTAAGGTTTCCGTTCGGTAGACTGTGCACAGTGTATTTCCGTAGGGAATATATTGGATAGTATGAAACTCTATCTTTTTAATTTTATGCTTGTAAACTGAAATGTTTTCAAAAAGCGTACACTTCTAATTGTTTTCAGTAACTTTTAAGATATTAATTAGGTCCTCCATAGGCTTAACCGTGTCCACAGTAAGTTGTAAATATAAACTTCTTCAGTCTTCAGTGGAATCACACTTCATCGAGCTCACCATTAGTCTTCTTTTTGCATGTCACATTGACTATGTTTTTAGCATAAAAGCAGACTTATATATGTGCCTCAAAAATATGTATACACAGATTAAGACGTCCAATGACAGTAAGACTATGTTTTCTCTTCATCCAGTACCATATATGGAACTAGTGTAATAAGAACCTCATAAAAGATAACTCATGACTAGGGGAATCAATTCATCTAGGTGTGAAAACACCTCAAGACCACTCCCTTTTATATTGGATTCAGGTTTCCTCATGTACCTTCATTTCTTAAAATAAGAATCTTGAGTCTTGATTAGCTGATACAGCTGGAATCTTGAAATCTGAAGAGGAAATGAAGAACATTTTGAAAAGTGTCAACTGTCAATAACTGTGACCTCAAATATAGTAAACCAATTAATTTTCTATTAATAAATTGCACATGTCAATGTGAAAGTTAAAAATATTATGTTAAGTGGTAATTAATCAATTAAGATTTGACTAATCAACAAAAAAATTATACAAATTAGTGCAACCCTACTAGACACCTACATAACAAATAAACATGGGTAAATTGCTTCATATAGAGGCATGTCTGTACTTAAGGAATGCCAATAGGTCGTCTGCTACATGAAAACCTGCCAAATTCGGAAACCTGTCATCAAAATTTTCAAGGGGTATGTACGGGGGTTATGCAACTTTTTTGGAAAAAAATCTTATATTCTTGATTGGTATTGGGGATACCATATTTTTAGGGGCCTCATTAAAAAAGTCAAAATGCAAAATAACACCACCCCTAATTTCACATTTAAATTGAAAATAAGTATTAAACTCTTTTGCATATCAGGTGCAAAAGCTCAGTTATTACTCTGTACAATGACACCAAAATCATAAGAATTGATTCTTCATGGTTGAGAAAATCATTTGCCATATGGTAGGTTTGAAAGAAAGTGCCAAATTTCAATACTCAGTTTAAGAGTTACATAGGGTGGGTACACACCGCTTAAGAGGATTAGGTTTGCCTTGAACGCGGGTTGTTTCAATAGGAAAATGTCAAAGAGTGGTCTTTCAGTAATCTCATGCATGCCACGAGTATCAGATGTACAGGAGGCTCATGCCAATGGGGCAAAATTGAAGGCTGGCATTTACCAGAATCAAGTTGTTAGCCAAGGCGGTAAGACCTAGTGCTGTATCAAAATGCGAAAACAAATTCAGTGCAAAACATGGTAATGGGAAGTGTGATGACCCAGAAGCGGTTGTCCCCGGGCAACAACACCCCAAAAAGGTTTATTACTCTCTGCTCTTTGAAATTGGAGATTGTCTTCAGAAATGTACATGCCACAGTTTATGGGGCAGTTTGACACACGTCCCATCTGAGAGCATGGTTAAATCTAAGGAAAGCCAGCATGACAGACCTCACCATCGACCCGGTTAAGGTGGTTTCGGCAACACCGGTAGTAGGGGAATTCAAACATGGTGACCAGAAAATTCATGTTTTCACATGATTGCAAATTTGTCTGCGGAAGTTGGCCAAGAGTTAAAGTTTGGAGGAGATGTGGTGAAGTTTCCCTGTCGGTTGCATTGGAAGAGGGACAGCTTTTGGTGGAGGCAGCGCTGATAAACTGGGAAGACACAACTTGTTGTACTGAAGGAACAATGCTGGGTTTTCGGGGACAATATTCTAAGGGCGTTGTCATTCTTATGTCTCAATCTGGGAAGATATGTGGTTACTCCGAGACGATAATGCCCATCCGCATCGTGCAAGGATCATCAATGAGTAATTGGAATGAAAGGGTTAAAAAAAAATTCAGTAGCCTGCCATCAGCAAAATTCAATCAAATTGGTCACATTCCGTTTTAACCTAATCCTCTTAATTAAACAACCCTAAATTGAGTACAGGTACGAAAAAATTTACGCACTTCCTCTTTTCAACCCTACCAGTATTCAAAGTAATGTCACTCAACCATAACGTGGATCAATACTTATCATTTGGGGGTCATTGTCAGAGAATAACTGACTTTTCACTGTATGCATAGAGTGTAATAAATTCCAATTATATAAGAAATACATGTCTGGAACAAATTCCAAACTGTTTTGGGGAGCTTAGTTTGTTTGATATATCATCATTTGTAAGGCATGATGAGTGCTTATATCCCAAATAATTATAATTCATAAAGTCAGAAAGTTTTCATAGGCGACTCCATGAGTGGCTATGGATACGCTACTCACTTGAAGTCCATATCAAGTGAAAATGAATGTAAAAAAAACAAAAATAAAGCTCAGATTAGTGTGCAGATTTTTCTCTTTTTTACTTAATATTGCAATGATTAAAGTTGCATTTGTATTATCGTACATATAAAACAACATTTTTTTTGCTTAAAGAGACATGATATTTCAGAAAGCGGCTCCTCCGCCCAATTTTCCTTGATCCTAGGTTTATTTACATATTGGAATGCTTACCATGTCTTTAATCACACCTGAAGTGAATAGCCGAATACACAGTCTTTATGGTTTATAATTAATCTTTCCCTGGGATGGCCAGCGCACACAAGTGTTTGAAAAAAAAAAAACCATATGCGCGCCTTGGCGGATTCGAACTGGCGACCTCTGGATTACTATTGACGCGCTTAACCAACTGAAGCCAAACAAGACTGGGTTGATAGAACAAGCGATATATATCATCTATAAGTGTTCGGTTCGTAAGGTGTCCATCGCTTTCCTAGAAGATAGCATCAGAGTGGTATATTTACATATAAAATTTAATATTTGTTTGACATTTTAACTAGCTTTAGTTCTCTCCAGGTAGA
This sequence comes from Ophioderma brevispina, assembly GCA_023653785.1. NCBI lineage: Eukaryota > Metazoa > Echinodermata > Ophiuroidea > Amphilepidida > Ophiodermatidae > Ophioderma > Ophioderma brevispina. Next base: position 39,236 of record JAMKCH010010336.1, on the reverse strand, counting down.
CAGAGGATGGGTTATTATTAATCTGTCCCTGGAGATGGCCAGCGCACACAACATAGGTTGAAAAAAAAAAAACCTATGCGCTTGGAAGGAGGAGAGCACACTCACTGGCGACTATACAACCTAATAGAGGGAAGACCGGCGACCTCCGTATACGATTGACGGCGCTCTAGAAACCAACTGAGCACAGACTGGGTTATAGACCAGCGATAGATATCAATCTATAGGTTTGTTAGGTTCGTAAGGTGTCCACGCTTTCCTCCTCCTTTGATAGATCAGAACGGTATATTTTTACATATACTCAATTTATATTTGTTTGACATTTTAAAATAATTAACTATTATTAGTCTCCAAGTAGACAAGGTGGGTTTATATAATCGTTCCTGGAGATGGCCAGCGCACACAGTGTTTAAAAAAAAAAAACCCAATGCGCTTGGCCGGATTCGAACGCGGCGCCCTCCCGTATTAAACTATTGACGGCGCCCTAACCAACTGAGCCCCAAGACTGGGTTGATAGACAAGCTCGATATCATCTATAGTTGTTCTGTTCGTAAGTGTCCATCGCTTTCCTACGATAAGCAATCAGAAAACGGTATAATTTACATATACAATTTTTATATTTGTTTTATAACATCTATATTTGTTGATATTTACAAGCTCTTTGGTTAGAGCCCGTCACTAGTAATACGAGTTCGCTCGGTTCGAATCCATTCCGGCCAGCGCATATGGGTTTTTCAACACTTGTGTGGGCTGGACATCTCCAGGGAAAGATTAATATAAACCCATCCTTGTGTACCGGAGAACTAAGTAGTTACAAATTCAAAAAACAGTCTTTATTGTAATAAGATGATGATTTAGTATTTTTTTGTCGTGCACGACAGAAGTCAAAGCATGGTTTCCCACGTGGAACGGTTACGATAGCAGGCCAAGTTCAAACAAGATTTGCGGTATTCTTTTGCACCTGTTTGTCCAATAAACCCTTCCAAACGTTCTCGGTAATTGGTCTACAAACCGATCCAGTGAAATTGAAGAGAAATTCATATCCTAAAAAAATCTCCTCCTGTCACTTTAATTCATCTTCATCTCAGATGAAAGTACATCCCTCTGGTATATATGGGATAGGATATTAGGCTAGTTAGCTCTAGGCTAGTTATATTCAGAAACTCCAGAGGCGTCCCATTTAGGCTAGTTTTTTCTGGCTGCCAAGGCTAGTTATTTTTTGGAACCCTCAGGCTATTTATTTTCTGGTCGCTCAAGCTAGTTATTTTATTGGTCCCTTGGGATTTTTAACTTTTGGTCCCTTGGGAAAGTGATTTGGGGTTCACTCAGGCTAGTTATTTCTTGGTTGTTCAGCTAGTTATTTTTTGGTCCACTCATGTTAGTTGATTGCTTGGTTGCGTCAAGCTCGTTATTTTGTGGTCACGTCAGGTTTAGGTATTTGTGGTCCCAGGCTAGGTTGTTTCTAAGTAAGATAAACAATGCTCAGACAAGTTATTTCCTGGTCATTTAGAGGAGTTTAATTTAGGGTACATCAAGCTAGTTAATTTTTCTGAGATTCTGGTCTTTCAAGCTACCCAACAATTCTTCCATGGAGTACCTTTGAAGTACCTTTTAAGTAGCCCCACGGAGTAACCCACCCGCATGGGTTACCACATCGCCGGCCGCAAAGTGGGGGTAACCATCCCCCTAGGTACACACGCCGTAGCTTTAACCACTGAGTTCCACAACCATGTGAGAGTACTTCATGTTATCCCATCGCAAATGAGCTTTGAGCTCTGTTGATTATTGTATTAATTTTATCCTTTACTTAACTTTTTGGGTCACATATGTTGTATGTTTTACCCACAAAATGCAATATAGGGTTTTTGTGATGCTCAAGCAAATATAGATGTTACTATAACTAAGCTTGAAAATGATCTAAAGTCGTAAACAACAATGGAATGTTTGGCGGGCCCTCTATTGTCCAAAGTGCTGCCACTAGGCAGCTGGTAAGGGGAGTACCTGTGAAGGTACTCCCTTGCAGTAGTTGCAGGTGGTAAACCCACTACTGGGAGCTTATACATGGGTACCTTCAGTCACCTAGCAGCAACTGCAGAGTGGCACTATAGGATGTGTACTGCTAAGTAAACATAGCTGCAATCTACCCAGTGGTTTGTGTACTTTTGCAATACTTAGTTGTGGTACTGCATCAATAATGCATCAGAGGTGTGGACCACCTGGAAGTAGAGCTAAGAGTACACATGGAGTTCGTAAGCCCGGGGTTACAAAACTGTGGTAGGAATCTGCTGTGTAGTTTTTTCTTCTTTTTTTTCTCCCTGAACCACGCTCCGGCGTCAGGGCCTTTATAACAACAATTACGCAAATAAACAACATATCTACATTTACAAATAAAATTCATCCATATAGAAGTAATCAAGACACAATAACACACTACACTACGCAGAACCTATACAATTGTGTAACAACAACAAAACACTTAAAGACACTATCATTGATTTGCTAAATCGGCAAATCGCAAAATCATCAAAATCAGATTTTTACAGGTATGTAACAAGTACGGTATCCTAACCAATCCCCTGCAAATGAAAACCAAAAAAAAAAAAAAAAAAAAAGCAAAAACCTAATAAGGACAGACACAGATTTTTAGTCATTACGTCCGTTCGGACACCTTACTACAAACACGTAATTGAATGCTAATCGTATCTTGGACACTACTGCCGTTTTCTTCCTTTTCTGTCAATTTCTACAGCGGGAAAAGGTAACTGTATTAATTCCTCCAGACTTATCCTTCTTGAAGCTATTCCTGAAATTTCAGATTTTTTTCAAATCATGATAGTGTCTTTAACTACATCAACCGTCAAACAACTACTTCCTGAAAAAAAAATCCTCCGCTTTCGTGTAATGTGCCTATCACATCACTAACCACCCGCTGAATTACTTATGAGAAATAAACTATCAAAACAAAGCCCAAGTCTAAAAGTGGCTCAGATCACACAAAACTCACACACCCACACGCATCATATACGGCTGCCGCGTTACCATCACGGAGTATTTACTTTGACCGTGGGTAAAGACAACGACATGCCAAATGAAATATATATACCCACACACATCTAGTCCTGCTGAGCATACTTCGGGTTTCTTTGTACATTCACTTCTGTTATTAACTTATCAAGAGATACGATAATGTCCAGTTGATTAAAAGTATCTCAGACCTGAGGTTACAATCATTGAACTAACACTCTTCCAATCGTCAACCTCCCACCAACAATATCACAAACAGCAATCCAAAAATGATCTGCATGCTAATGTAGATCCCACAAGGGACATACATAATGCATTTGCCAAGTTGAGCATCGGTCCCACTGCTTTTTTTACATGAAAAGTGATCAAAACGTTAAGGGTGGGCTGGGTAATGCCCTCAACCACAACCTTCCCTGATTGCCCCAGATATAGTGCCATTCAATACTATATTTATCCAAAACAGTTACTTTTGCCATGCCTAATACTGCATAATAAAATTTAAGAACCATCCCAAAAAAAAAAAACCTCTTGGCCAGTATAAAAACCCATTTTTTGGCCCTAATCTTCATGGTGTCAGCATTTTTTTTTAAAAATGTACTATAATACAGCCCCCTTTTTACTAATGCTAGAACAAAAATTTCCCTGACCCGATGGTGGGATTTATGCCATTAGTGTGGACCGAGTATCTCTCGAGCAACAGGACAACATTTCATATCACTCTTAAAGCCTCTACTCTAATAGTAAACTCCATCTACTATTATGGGAGGCTATTTTAGTATTATAACTGCAATTTAACCCCTTTCCTGTCTTCTCAAACACACGTTTAAATCCAGTGTTTAAAAAACATAAAAGAAAAGCCTCAATGGCTTTTCTTCAACCTTGCCATGTAAAAATATTATATCGTTTGCCAACACAATGGTATATTTTTGAAGAAGTGAAAATCCTCAGCTAACCTGCCAAAACAGATAGTTTGATAGTTATACTGAATGATATGTCATCATTCATCCAGACCCTCAGTTGGTTCCAAAATTCCTGGTAAAATAAGCACCTCCCACATTAATGCTTGACGGTTCCCTACTTATCTTACAAAAGCACATCTAATCTGTAGCCTTCAGACCCTTTGACATAAACAACGATTTGTTGGCGTATATTATAAGGTAAGGACCTAGGCTACTGCCTTCGAACAGGAATAATCGCACGCGAGCGTATGGGTCAGTGCAGGCAGCACGAGAGCCGGTCCGTCATATACTTTGAGAAAACACTAGTATCAAATCATTACATTAACATTATAATAACGTAATTTATCTAAATTTTGAGGTAGTTTTTTAAATCATAAAAACACTTCTATACTCCAACATGTCCAAATTTATACTCTATAAATAGTGCCAAAACGACCTTGACGCATTCATTGTTGATTATTTTGTTTTTGAAAATGTCTGGAAGTGCGAGAAAAATCACTCTCTAAGACGCTTGGAGTGGCTAATCTTTTTCGCACCTCCCTGGCAATTTCAAAACAACCTCTCAGTGATGAAACGCGTCATGAAATTGAAAAAAGTAAGACTTTTCGGCCTGCCCTTACTTTTCCAAAACAAACCCAACAGTGACGACTTTGCATATAAATGCATAGGAATTTCCTCTACCAATTCCAATGCCCCACGTGTATTAGATGTTAAAGAACCATACGCAGACAGGTATTGTACAAAACATAACTGGTTTTCTTCTGCATTTGAACACATTTTATGTGTGAATTTTGGGTTTCTTGAAGTACACTAAATTCTCCTGGGGCCTACTATTATATAGCATCACATGGTATAGTCCATTTCTCTACCTCCGTGCAGTGGGGGATGTCATAACATTGACGCAGCTTGTTTGTATGCACGCGTCAATGTATGCAATCTTTGTGCGCGAGTGTAAAACGCCCTCGCCTTAGCCAGCGCCTGCGGTTTACTGGGGCGCCATCAAATCTCGCGCTGACGTCACCGCAACAGAGTAGGGGAAGTTCAGTATCGCAGCTCAAAACTTCTGGATAAGGCTTGCTAATTTGGACAAAATTATAACATAAGGAATTTTATATTTAAGATCAATATTTAAATTCAAAACGTATCGTCCTTTGAGAGAACGAATTTAATTAAGATATACGCGTTTCGGAAAGAAAAAGTACCAAAATCACATTATTTGGAATGGTCTGCGCAGTGAATTCAACTAATAGTTTAAACGAGGAAAGCAATTTTTTTCAACACAATAATTTAAGTCAGACTGACACCATAGATTGTCGATACTAAGTTCGTAAGAGGGTATACATACGATGCAGGCATGTTACTTGATTATGAGCAGTAGTCGATACCAAATGATTGATGGTATTTCTAGTAGCAATAGGAGTTGTGAATTGTGGTGACCCGCGTGCATGATTGATAACCCGGCATTATCTGATGGACCGTGCATTATTGACGAGCCCAGATGCATTCGTGTGAAAAATAATACACGTGAAAACAATAGAGAATCTAAACATGAGAAGTATATGTTACATCAAATTGAAAATATTTGTGTATGTGTCCATGAACAGGACAAAAGCCATTGAAAACCAGCCTCCAATTCACCATCAAAATCAAACTCAGCTTTAGCATCCAATACCCATGAGCATGTGGTGTACTTGCTTTCTGATCTGTTCATATGCAAATTTGCATACCTCTTGGTGCTTCATTAATCTCAATAAACGATGGTCATCCACCTGGCTGGTTATCATTATTTGTAACAGAATAGGGCATCAGTCTTTAAATTCTGTGAAATAGTTTTTACAGACCAAAATATTGCACAAAAATTACATAAACTAAACTTTTGGTATATTTCCTATAAACTCGATTAAAATATTAATGCGTTCTTATGAATATATCTGATACAAATTGACATTATTATCACTCCAGTATTATAAAACAATGATCTATGCCCCACTTGTAATTTTTAAGCATTATACCACATGACTTTATCTGTAACCTAACGCATAGTACGCAAGTTAAACCATCCCCTTGAGTATATCTTTCAAGAAAAACGTTTACATAATTATTCAAGTTCAAATCATACGCACTAGAAGGTTCACATTGCAGATCCAATCACCTCCAATTTTGTTGATTTTTTCAAAACAGAATTTCCATTTACCTGTATTTCTTGTTTTCTAAAAAAACCTTCACCCAGGAAATTTTTATAGCCATCTTCTAAAAATCATAAAGATTGGTCATGTTCAAACACCATTTTCATATTATTATACAGAGTGTGCCTATTAATTTATTCAGGTTTCCATTCCAAATAAAATTAAGAGTATTTCTCACCCTTTTTTAAAAAAACTATCAGGAGGGATTGGAGAAAACAGACAACAAAAAAAAAAAAATATGTGAGCTGTGAAATAACAGGGGATTTACTCACTGTCACTGTCCAATCGGGGTTAAAACCCCTGGGTGACCACATGTTTAGGATATTATTAAGTTTCTTCAGCTGAACCTCATAATTCAATTCAAACAATTCTGGGTTGTATCCATAGATTGTAACCCCAAAGAATTTAAACAGGGGCCCTTGATCCTCTAAAGTCAAATCCAAAAGTGAGATATTTTCTCATCATTCTTCAACGCTCCAATTTTCATAGCAGATGATTTTAAATAATAACCACTAGGCCCGAGATGAACCAACATTGTTTAATAAGCTCAATACAGTTAATTAAAGACGTTCTTCAGATCCGTCCTAAAATGAATTGTGGTACACTGCATATTGGGTTATCTTTACAGACTTATTTTCATTAATTTGGAAGCCCTTTTATCCTGATTTTTAACGGACTGCTATAGCCAAAATGTCTGCACATCAAATAAAAACGTAACAGCCAACGGGCAACCTTGACGAGACTACGAGTCAGTTTAAAGTAGCTAGAAACATAACCCATATTTGTGACACCACTGTAAAATATTTTGTATAAAAAAGTGATATCCATTTCTTCATTCCATCATCACCAAATCCAAACAATCGAAGCATTCTGAACAAACTTCCATCAATTTATCATATGCTTTTTCAAAATCCAAAATAAAGTAACCCTGGAAGATCCTTATTTTCAGCATATTCACTAATACTCATAAAATTAATCTAACATTTTCACCAATAGACCGATTGGACAAAAACCAGTTTTGATCTTGGATTAGTAGTTCTAGTACCTTTTTAAGTCTATTAGCTATAGCTTTGGATGCTATTTTATAGTCTGTATGAGTACACAATGGGTCCTCCAGTTTTTAATAAATGAACATTTTTACCTTCCACCTTTAGAAATGGTATTATTTATTATTTACTATTAGCTAGTTATTTTCTTCTGGTTGCTTCAAAGCCATGCAGCTGATATTTTTCTTGTCTCTCAGACCATGTTCTTTCAATAGGTAGGGCCTATGATGTATTGTCCAGATTAATTTCAGACTGTGATTGATCAAATTTTTCAAGCGCTGTTATTTTATTGTGGTGGGGGGGCAATTTTCCCTTATTTCTTTTTCCTTATTGTCTGTCTTGTGTTTACAACCTAGGTAATTAAAATATATTTGTTTCCGCCGGGAACTTCAAATAACTAGCGCTGGGCTACCAAGAAATAACTAGCCCTGGGGACTCACAACATAACTAGCCTGATGCCAGAAAAAAAACTACAATCTTCGCTAAAAGTGTGGAACACTTTATACACTACTTCAAAATGCCCCCCTCTCCCCCCCCCCCCCCCCGGACAATGTTGAATCCTGAAATTTTGTTCTTGCCACCCTACAAGAACCCAACATTGATTGGTGGGGCTATGAGGTGTGCATGACATAAATGCCTCCACTGACCCCAACCCATTTGACATGATTTTCCTTATAGCCTCCTTGAAGAGAAATATGGCAAATAATCGGGCAAAAAGAGCAGTCGTTGTTGTTCCCAAGACATTTTTGGCTAAGATTGTAGCCTGAGCAACCAGCTAGTTATTTGAACGGTCCCTAAACAAATTTATTTTAATTACCTACTTTGGATAACACAAGAAAGACAATAAGGATAAGAAATCTGGGAATTTAGAAGATTAACAACTCTCCTGCGAGGATTGACATTGAGACCAATCAGCTAGACTCTTGGGGTTTGGGGTTGGGATAGAGTCCTGGAAATATGTCAAGCTAAGATGGAATACAATATGAATTTTATGCAATTTATGTTAAAAAGTCATTGAGATTTTTGCAATGTGGATTGATGGGTTAAAATGTCATGACTCTTGCTTCTCACGGTACACAGCGATCTCAAAAATGATAAAACATATTGAAACGGAGTACATCAATCAAAAAGAATGGAGGGAGATTGCAGTTGCAATGTGCTGCCAGTCGTCTCATAACCAGTCCCTCTTTGATTTAGCCACGCCCCCCATTAAGTTTGTACTACTTCCAAATAGGGACTTCCCAGTACTGCCTGACAGGACAAATTGAGGTTGAAAATGGGTAATAGTTTATTGGTAAGCATCCCACATTGGGCTTTAGTTTAGCTGTGAAATAAAAGAACAATTTAAAATCATTACAGTGACAGGAGGATATTTTGTTAGGTAACGAATTTCTCTCAAATTTCACTGGATTAGTTGTAGACCCCTCCCGAAAACGTTTTGAAGGTTTATGGGACAAACGGTGCAAAAGAAAACCACTAACCTTATTTTGAACTTGCCTGCCTATCGGAATCGTTGCCCATAGAAACCAATGCTTTGACTTTCTGTCGTGCACGACAGAAACCTACAAAAATCATATCTTATTACCTAAAGACGGGCGGGATTGGTCTTTTCACTTCAAGGTGTGATCTAATACATGGTAAGCATTCCAAATATGAAAAAACACCCCGGGTTCGAGAAAAATTGGGGGCGCTTCTTTCGTAAATCTCCTCGTGTCTCGTTAACATACGTTATTGTGGTGTGGTCAATAATGTAACTTTTTGGTTAAAAATTGAAGATTTGTCTCATAGCTATCTCTGAGAGCACTCATCTTAGCAAGTGACTTACATTAAAGGGCATCTCATTATTTCTAGCACCTACTGTTTTATTTATGGTTCCGCTCATGAGAAAGCTTATTTCTACAGATCTTGCAGTTGAATATTGAGCAATTCTTTGTATCACGGTTCCCAATAGGCCACTGTGCTGTAATTTCTATCCATTTCATGACAGAAATAAAAACCGTGCAAATTTCTTATAGATACGATAGAATTTGCAAGTACGTATGCATAATGCTCAACAGTCAGATGCAATAAAAATCTCATCTTTGGGGACATAATTAAAAGGTCGTGGGGTGACGCTGTGGTGACAACTATAGGGCTTTGGTGCAATGCCCTTGAAAAATAATTGTATTTCTGGGTGGGATCTTTGAAGTGGCAATTCTTATATAAGCTATACACTCAAAGAAAAAAATGGGGAGAAATTTGCTCCCCCACCCGCACCTCACACCACCCGAACCCACACCTGTATAAATGTAACATCATATAATGACTTGATTGAAACTAAATAATCAAAAAAAGATTAATAAATAATTCATTACATTAACTAAGGCCTAACCATTAAGAACAACCACATATTTTCATATATCTTACTGCGAAGCTAATCCACTTGGTAAAATCCACAAACCAGGTCATAATATTCTCCCAGCCACAATAAAACACCACACTGCACTCTAAATTGATAAATTCACAGTCCTAGATTAATCTGGACCAATCATACCTATTGAAAAACATAATGGTCCTCGAGGGAACTGACCAAGAAAAGATTTCTGGCTTCCCTGGCTTATAAAGGTCCAATGACACGGCTGAGTAGACATTTCTTAATTTCTTACATTTTCGTACCTCAACATATCCTGATCATATCGCATCACAGATTTGTTCTAAAAGTGAACATCGGGAAAGTGTTATATTTCAAGGATTAATATACCCAATCGGACAGGGCATTCTGCTGTTTTCGCGACCGCGTATCAAGATGCTGGAGTTGGATTTGACACAGTTAATGACGTCAGAGTAACAAGTTGGAAACAAGGCTCACACGTGGGATAATGCACCGCACACTCCAGATATCTCTCCTTTCGGTTCTTTGTTGGGAAACTTGAATAAAAGCATTCTTTTGATTATCCTGTCGGCTACGGTGGCCGCTGGTGCACCCGTCGACAATACAGCACATAGTCGTAATTTTAAGGCACCAAAATCAGCAAAACGTATGCATATGATACAACACGTACGACGCATATACCGCGACAAGTCAAAGGGTACGTATGCAAGAAAAACTGGGCACGTGCACGTCCGTTCCACGATGACGAATTCATGACGTGTTACGCGTATCGCGTATTGTTACTCAGGCGTCCTTACGGGTCATCGCTGTCCGTGCGATAATCACTTTCGTTTTGGAATTTCCTTTGAAGGCTTGTCCAAAACACATGTATATGCCCAATTTTATCAAATATACGGTTTCTCAATACTGCTGCATGCAGATTTTACATTGAGACCAATACATCTATGAATGAAAACCATTTCTTTGTGGTATGATAAGTATGTTTAAAGCTGTCCATGTGACTTTAAGAAACCAGAAATAACTAGCTTGAGAGACCGATCTCAGAAAGTAACTGGCTTGATGAACCCTAAGATAAATCCCTCTAACGGAACCAGGAAAATCACTAGTCTGGAGCATCCAAAGAATAACTAGGCCTGGGGCCCCACAAAATAACTAGCCTAAGTGCCAGATAATAACTAGCTTGAGCAACCAAGCAATAAGTAGCCTGAGTGACCAAAAATAAACTAGCTTGAGCGACCCAAAAATAACTAGCCTGAGCGACCAAAAATTCACCCAAGGGATGAAAAATTATTCCCGAGGGACACAGAAGTTAAAATCCCAAGGGGACCAATAAAATAACTAGCTTAAATGCATGACCAGAAAAATAAACTAGCCTGAGGGGTCAAACAACTAAACTAGCCTTGGGCAGCCAGAAATAACTAGCCTAAATGTTGGGACGCCTATGGAGTTTCTGATTTAACTGACTAGAGATAACGCCCAAATATCCTATCCTAATGTGTAGTACGGTTTCCATTAAAAAATAAGGCAGGGGCCACTACCAAAATGCAATGAATATGGGTGACGATATTGCATTTTGTGCATGACTTCAATTAATACATCATATGAAATTACGAACAAAAAGTAGTAACCTATTAAAGCCACTATCAGCTTTGTTAGTTACCATGCAGTGGAAGATGTCGGTGTTGTAGCTGGTTATCCCCGCCCAGTTTTGGGTGGACGTTTCACATAGAAGTCTCAAGGACGCAAATGACGCATTGCTTTGATTCCGTCATGCAATGAATGATGTTGTGAAGAGCCATAATGGCACTCTTTTGTATACTGGGACTTCTCTATGGAGTCTATGAAAAGTACAAAAGAAGGGGTCTAGCGACCTCTGCGAACAACACGGTAAATTTGAAAAGAAATGGGGTTATGCAGCACGTTACTGTAAGTTAAGTTGTATTCTGAACCAAAAGATGTTAGGTCCCCAGGTGCCAAACAACTTTCTTTCATGATTTTTTGTTCATCTTTTTTTCCTTTCGGAAAAATGATGAAAGGTATGGTCATAAGTTTATTGAACAAACTAGTAGAAGCCTAAGAGTTATTTATTCGTGAAAAGAGGACGAGTATCTGATGCTTTGTCATGCAAAAAAAAAGTAGCCAATCTTAATCGAGGTGATGAGCACCTGAAAGCCTTTTTATCTGGAAGTACAGCAGGCCATTGTTATACCCATACAGTTGAAAAGTAATTGTAGTGCTTTATCCTCATACCGAGCGGATTTACTGGGTATCAACAGTGCTATTTATTTTGCTTGAGTCATGCTGCATCTGTATATCTACTGGTCACTGATATTTGGAAAAGAAATTGTGATGACCATTTTATCATTTTCAATCCAAATGTGCAACTTTGCACGTGACAAAACACAGCGTATTGAAAAGGATTAATTAGAAATATTAAAATGTGCAGAATCAGTACTTCGCCGCTATGCGAACCAATGTCCTTATTGCAAGCATATTTTCTCTCTTTGATCCCATGGAGTAAATATAAATTTTAAAATAACAAAAAACATGATTCATTCATGATTGAATGTGTAATTCCTTTTAAAGGAATTTTTATTACTCCAGTGATGGATCCAAGTTCATACTTGGTATGCTTATACATTGAGACAATGATAAGAGCGATGTGTGGTGTGAAGTTGATGGATAGGATGAGGACTGAGGACTTGATGCAGATGTTGGGTTTGGAAGAAGTGATGGACCATTTGGCGAAGGCGAATAGAGTACATTAATTGGTATGGGCATGTGCTGAGGAAGGATGACAGGCATGTTTTAAGAAGGGCTTTTGAGTTTGAGGTGGGAGGTTTGAGGAGAGGACGTCCAAAGAAGACTTGGAAGAAGCCAGTGGAGGAGGAGAGTAGGAGGGTTGGTTTGAGGGTTGAGGATGCATTCAATCTGGTGAAGTGGAAGAATAAAGTAAGGGCGGTTGCTGCGAGTGTAAGGTGAATCTGGCCACTCCCATTCACGGGAACAAAACCAGATTTAAAACTTTGGTTTTACTTTTTACTACAAGGGGTCTTTTGTTGGGTAACAGATCAGGAGGTCAAAAGTCATTCAGAGGTCATTTAGGGTCATATCTTGTGTATTTGGTATACAGCGCACCTATGGTTAAAATGTTGTCTAGCTTTTTAGTACATTGATGGATCAAGTTCATACTTGCTCATCAATTGAGGCAAGGAGTTTTATATGAAGTAACTGATGAGAAGGTCAAAGGTCATTTGGGAGTCCAATGGAGTCATTATACCATGTGCACGTGGTATACACCTTTGGTTAAAGGCACTATCAGTGATTTGTTTAATCAGAAAATCAAAAAAATCATCAAAAATCAGTTTTTTGCATGTCTGCAACAAGTATAGATATCCTAACATACCCTACAAACGATAGGACCAGAAGCACCCTAATAAGGACAAAATCTGATATTTTAGGCAGTAGTGTCTGTTCGGACACTTCCTATAACATGTAATTGAATGGCGATTCATATCTTTGAACACTGCCGTTTTCTTCCTTTTCTGTCAATTCTTCAGTTGGAAGAAGTAACTTATGAGAATTCTACAGGCTTGTCCTTCACTTTTAAGCTATTCCTGCAAATTTCAAATATTTTGATTCTTTCGGATAAATCACTGATAGTGTCTTTAAAATGTTGTTTAGCTTTTACATGCAGTGATAATCAACTTATTCTTTGACCACATACTCGGACCTTTTGAGTTGCTAGAAATTTGAAACCATGGGTCATTGGGTGCAAGTCGATCAAGCTGCTTTGAAAAAGTGTTCATAAGTTGCATGACAGTGATAGAGGCCCTCACCCTCCTCATGTGGATGACACATTGTGTTCTTAAAAACATTGTACATGTACCTCATTCATCATTGTGATAAATTTGGTCATTTTTGTATGATGGAAATATGATTCAATAACTTGGTTCATTTTGTTATTTTTTTCAGATGTGAGCTCAAGTCAGTCCTGTTTATTTGCCCACTGACAACTTAAAGGAATACTCCATTTCTGTAAACCTATGCAACTGTGATAACTGTAAAAAGGATAAACTTGAACTAAACTGCAAGTCAACACACATTTCTTAAGCGGACTCTTGTGAGCATTTAAAAATCGCAATGAGAGGATACAGATCATTTGTGTGTAGGTATTGTGGAATTTATTTGCCATCATTGAGATAGGTCAAGACAGCACAATGCAATACATAGAAAGACATATTTAAAGTTACAGTAAGCAACATATGCAGCAAGAAAGAAAAGTCAATCAAGCAAGTTCTTTACAGACTCTTCAGTGCGAGTATGTCGAAAGCTTTGGACAAAAGACCAGTAATAAGAGACACATTCTTAAATGCACTAAAGGAGAAAAAACCTATCAGTGTGAATGTTGTCAGAAATGCTTTGCACAGAAGTCAAGTCTTACTCAACACATTAGTACTAACACAAAGGAAAAAGAAGAAACCATACCAGTGGAGGTATGTCAGAAATGCTTGCACACAAACACCATCATGAGAGACAAATTATTACTCACACAAAGGAGAAACTCCTATACCAGTGCGTGTATTGTCAGAAATTGCTTGCACAGAAGTCAAATCTAATTCCACATTCGTACTCAACAAAGGAGAAGCCCTACCAGTGTGAGTAGTATTGTAAGAATTGTTTTGCACCAGAAGCAAGTCTTACTAACACATTCGTGCTCACACCAAAGGCGAAAGCCTATCCCTACCAGGTGGAGATTGTCAGAAGCTTTGAACAGAAGTCAAGTCTTACTAAACACACATTCGTCCTCCACACAAGGAGAAGCCCTACCAGGTGAGTAGGGTCGAAATGCTTTGCACAGAAGTCAAGTCTTACTAAACACATTCGTACATCACCACAAAGGAGGAAACCCTTAATTTTAAATTAAATTTGAAGGCTTGTTTTTATGTGGAAGAACCTGTTATTGATAGAAAAAGTTAAAACAACCTTTTTGGACTTCTTCTTTGGTGTATGAAAGATATTTATGAGAAACTAATATCCTGATGGAAAATCTAGCGCTTGTATCTTCTTTTCGTTTTCCGCTACAGCAATTTTAAATTTGAGGGGGTCACCTCAAAAACATGCACCGGTTGTGAAATTCATATTCAGAGGGCCAAAGTAAAGAACTACATCCCAGATCCTTCAAACTTGCGCTTCAGATTTACATTTGCTGCAGATTGCAAAATGTGATCAGAAAAAATGCACCTTGCTCGAATTTAAAATGTTACAGGGGTCAAAATGGCTCAAAAGCCACTTGGACCATACTTGGGGGCCCATAAGTCAAAACGTAAAAGTGAATAATGAGCTGGTTAAAAGCTTATATTGATACTACCCATGTGTACATCTTATACTTATCCAGTGATGTAGTCTAACATGATTGTTCACAAATGTCCTGAATTTTTGTAAATCTGAATGCAAGGTAGCTCTTAAAAATTGTAAAACTTCAAAAAGTACATTTAAATAGCTTACACAGAAAATTTTGATATTTTTCATTTTGGTCAGGCAATCAATATCTGCACTCATTTAAATAAAGGCCCGCAGATTTGCCTTTGTACAAGATTCTATTGATGTCGGTAATTGAAGCGCAAGTTTCAAGTGGGGATACCTATGTGTGATTTACACACTCTGGTGGATAAAATGGTAATAAAGCCCCCAATGAGTATAACACGGCCAGTTATCAAAGGTCGGATTAATGAAAACAACAAGTGCAATTATATTTGACTGCTAGAATTCTCAAGGTTGGAATGAACTCGTTTGTAACTATTAACTAAGCAAAACAAAAAGATATTAAACAAGAGCGGGTCACCGCCCGTGTGGATCGTGCCATGTGCGGTTCCGTGGATTGGTTGGTTCGTAGTAAACCGTTGAAAGCTGCAATAGAAGAGTATGTGTGTTGTGTGGGAGGTATTGATGCAATAAGTGGTGTAGGAAGTTTAGTTATGCAAACCACGGCTTACAGTTTGTGCTACAAGATACAAAAGACAGTTCATAAATCTTTTCACATACTGGGAGATCCTAATAAAAATGTCTCAGGAGTAGACCAGGTGTCTATTACAAAGACAGGCTATGTTGGGGGATTTATTTCTCGGACAGTTAATACGCACATCCTGTGCAAACGCCGTCAGCTATGCAGTGGTTTGGCACAGCTTTGACGAAATTGCCAATCGCGTTACAATGTGAATATTCCTATGGTTAATGCATTACGTTGGCTTAATGTTGATTTGGTCGAGAATTAAATCATGACTATAGAAACTGTTCAGGGGTGACGTTTTTATGGTCACGAGTCAAAATCCGTCTATACACTTATTTATCAATGTCTCTGGCATTGTGGAAAAAAAATGCATGATGTCTATTGTAGGTTTCTACGGCGGCGGACTGCAGTTTGTGAGCAGTTATAAAGCCTTGGAAAGCGCAATAGTGGGTTACATATCTTTCGCATGGGAGCGATATCAAGTAGTAAAAGTGTAATTTTGATTCTTGGCACGGCAAAGATTCAACCTACAAATTTAATAGAGCTCATCTGAGGGGTGGTCGTTTGTCTTCAGTAAGCAGTGGTGGTGGTTATAGGTAGAGGGGGGGTTGATGTGTATAGATTGGAGCAGGTAGGGTGTTATTGTGCCTCTTGTTATGGCCAACAGCCAGAGAGTTGACTGATAGTTCTTTGTCTTCAGTGGGCAATTTGTTGCATGGGTATTTACAATATCAAATGGTATCATCGTCTTTGCTTAGAGCAAAATCCTCAGACACACAAGGGATACCTACAGGATACATTAGGCCCGCATGTTTGGTGAAACCCCAATTTGTACTGTAAACGTTATCAATAACAGTTTCTGAGGAAGTATCATTGGAATATAAGACAATAAACATACAAGATTCTTCTAGGGTAGAATTTTACTAAATTTTAAGCTGATTTAATATTTTGGAAATACTATATTAAGTTAAATAATTGTATAATTATATTATTTAACGTTAATCTTAGTATTGTATTTGTATAATTTACATGTGAAACTATGTGCATTGATTGGTTCATAGATTTTGAAATATGGACAATTTGTGCTACACTTATACCCAATTTATACGTTTTAAAAACGCACTTTCAACCCCATTTTTCGATTTCCCGTCGCTTAGAGCTGCTAAATTACCTTTAAATAAAATGGCAATTCAACCATTCAGGCTAAATATTGTGCCACGAGCAGGGACTCGGACAGTAAAGGTCCAAATCCGAAAAGCAAGGACATGGGGTATATGCCTCACTACCATGCTTACTCACTAGGGACATTCAACCATGACAGTCATGATCAGGAGAATAACAGTGCATAAAAATGTGCTATCCACTGATCAATACATGAGGGATAAGCACCCGCCTCTCAGGTCAGGGGACATGGGATTCATGGGATTATGATGATGATCCAGGGTTCGATTTTAATACCCAGAGCAGCCTGAAGGTGCACACATTTTGTGGCATGTGCATGTCATTTTTCTGTATTTTCAGGGGAAAAAGTATATTTGTGATGCAACTATGCCATGAAAGATTTTGATTTTCTAAATTCAACCCCCAGTGAAACTTATCATTATCACTAAGCCTGGAAGCTGGCACAAAAAGCCTCAAGCTCGCTTACGGATATGATTTCAAGTTCACATGTAACAGATCATCTGGATTTCAATTTAAAACAATATTGTTGCAAATTCAGTCTCCAACTTCCAAGCCAAGTCATTTAAGTGTACAATTTTAATTAATATTAAATTTGCGGACATTCTGCAATATAAATTCACAAAACGTAATGTTTGGGTTCACTTTAAAAACAAGTTGCACATTTTTGGATCGTGGTTTTGGAATGCAAAGAAACATCCATCATGATTAAAGACACTATCAGTGATTTGCTAATAGCAATCGAAAAAAAATCATCAAAAATCAGATTTTGCATGTACGTAACAGTACAGGTATCCTAACATACCTGCAAATGATAAGACAAAGGAAACCTAATAAGGACAGAATCTTAGTTTTAGTCATTACTGTCCAAACGGACACTATACAACAAGTAATAGAATGGGAATCGGTATCTGCGAACACTGCCGTTTTCTTCCTTTTCTTTCAATTTCTAACAGAGGGAAAGGTAACTTATGAGAATTCTACAGACTTATCCTCACTTTGAAGCATTCCTGCCAATTTCAAAATATTTTTCAAATCACGATAGTGTCTTTAAGTTGTAGAGTTTGTTAAACTGTAGACTGTAGTGTAAATGTATGTGAAGTACATGGACACCCGATGAATTCATAACGATATTTTGGATCTTACCTTTACCAAACGATCGATCGACTGCCCAGTCAGTCCAGCTCCAGTCACGTGATACAAAGGCAACCAGTTAGGCCCAGCAAGATTTCGCCCGGGATTTCGCTTTTCTTTCAATTTATTTAATCTCAACAACGACGCACTGCAACAGTGCAAAATTTTAAACTCTCACGAAAACTTCGAAGCAACGCTGCGCTGCCACCCTGGGCAATTCCGCAAACTTCTCCTCACGTGATATTTAGAGGTCGAGGAATTTATTCTGTTTTTGTAGATCTAAGGAATTAATTTCCCACCTATCGATCACTACAAATTTGATATATTTTAAAACATATATCAGCTTTTGTAGCATTTTATGACGGTGGTGGTATGATATGTTTCAATTTTTCGTCCGGTTGGGAATAAGGTCTGGATTAAATAATTGCCAATCTGGTATGATGTATTGCGCATGGATATTTTAATAAGCGAAAATGTATTACTTTTATGAAATTCGAGGAATAATTCGCCAATTTTCAAGGCAGTTAGTTGTTAATATTTTATAACTATATTAATCCACTTTTTTTTATGGATTCTATTCACGATTGGGGTCAAAAAATATAATATTGCAGTTTATCCTGTTAGAAATAATAAGGATGACGGCTGGGGTGGCTCTTCCATTGATGTACATTACACCCTTTATGCTACCGATGGAAGGCATGAGGTATGGCGCTCTCAGGGGGAGTAACGGCGAATAGCCAGCCTGCGAATTGCTGAATGAGAATGAAAATCAGCCATATTTGGTAAGGAACACCCATATATGGATTCGACACACCATACTTGGATTAGGACGGTATTTTGGAGAATTTATCACTTCAATTAGGGTGATTTTTGAACATGTTTTGTAATGATCCACTATTGGGTTCCAGCATAGTGGTTTCCAGTTGAAGTGTTGGCTGATGAGCCATGACTGATGAGCCAACATGGGCCTGACAAGGCGCGGTAAATACTTACACTAGCGAAAAAATGTGTCTTCTACTCGAACGAAATGTGTCTACCACTACAAGCTGAAGCGAACGTAGGGATTCGTGCACGAATCCAAAAATACACACCAAAAGCAGGTTTAGTTTAAATGATACACCCTTAGTTGGCCAAAGGTCAGACTTTTGGGAAACAATTTCTGTCAATGATAAATATAATAATTTTGTGCTTCACTTTGGTATCATGTATTTATTAGACATAGAGCACATCGGGGAGGGAATCACATGAAACGTAGAATCATGCAGTAGTGACGTCCCTTCACCAACATTCAACAGGGATGATCGTACCTTACCATTCCACATTCCCGTGCTAAACATTGATAATTTTAAATCCATATATCCCACATCCAGGACCCCGACAGCACCTCAGCTTGTCCGACATTCTAAAAACAAAATGGTCCCATCATGAGCTGGCAGTCAACACGAACTCCAGCAACATCCTTGACATTCCTAAACATAATGAACTCTTCTCAACCAATCCGTCATGGAATGCCGTAGCACCCGTCTGTCCTTAAAAAGAGGTCCTCTATTTATGATGACGTTATTGAGAATGATGTGGACATTTTTGTGATAAACTGAACTGGTTGGCTGCAAGCGATCCGGTGGTCCATTGCTGATGATGCTGCCTGAGGATATCCGTCCTGCACTTTTCAGGAAGTTTGATGACCATAGTGGTATTGGGATCATCCACAAAACTGCCTAAACAGTCAAAATAACAACCCAAGCATTAACACCCTTTTTTGAGCCTGCTTGTGTGGTAATAATAAAACTATTGTAGACTCATTCCTGTGTATCGTCCACCACCTTCCAGGGAAAATGGTCTCAAAATAATTCAATTCTTAAATGATTTGATACTTTCCTAATAGATTGCTCTTGTTCCCCGCTAAACCGATACTGCTGGGTGATTTCAACGTGCATGTCGACCTTCCCGCAAAACCGGAGTCGATTCATTTTTTGGAGCTTCTGGCTGCTAATGGTTTTCATCAACATAATCAATGGCCCTACCCATAAAGATGGTCACACTCTGGACCTGATCATTTCTCGTCTTGAAGATGGATTAGTTGCTTGGTGGGGCCTCTTGCCTGGCTGGCTCTGATCATCGTTTGATTAATTGTACGATTAGCAGCCCCGAAATCACCACTACATGAGACTATGTTCACCTCAGAAATATAAAGATATTGACATGGACTCTTTCTCAACTGAACATTACCATCATGTTGGCGTCTTGACCTTCGTGAAATGCTCAGTTGATGAGGTGCTGGTAATTTGAGTAAGGAGTCTTTAATTATTGTATACTCTCGATTCCCATGCACTCCTCACAAGCGTTCTCCCGCATTATTATACTCACGTCACCTTGGTTTTTAATAAAAGATATTGATGATGCCAGGTGACGTAGACTGTTAGAGAGAAATGGCAAAAACCACTAGAAATTAGTGGCGATCTGGATGCATACAATGTAAGTCAGCAGTGACTGGTAAACTCACTCATCATGCTAAGAAGGTTTATTACAGAGCCAATTAAGAAAATGCTAACAACAAAACCATGTCTATCTCGAATAAGCTTCTTGACCCCAAACCCAAACACTCCTAACTGTAATCAGCACTGAACTAAGTAGCTCTTTCCAGGTTTTTCAGCGACAGGGTAGCAAATCAGACGGACCTTGATAATTATCCAAGGTCCTAACTCGCATGAATGATCCAAGTGGGACAATACTTGCTGAGACCGTTCCACGGCTGAGTTTAACAATCCAGTCACTGTTGAGAGTAAACCAAGGTGATTTATGTCAACTCCATCAAATCATGTTCCTTAGACAACCATTCCATTTGGTGTTTACTTAAGGAGAATGTGGCAACTCTGGCTGTGCCATTAACACTGATCATTAAAAAGTCTATCCGCACTGGTATTTTCCCAGCTAAGCTCCAGGAAGCTGCTGTGACACTCCATTCTCAAAAGCCTTCCCTAGACAAGAGGTGCTCAACCCTAATCCCGCCCTGTGTTAAATATTAGCTGCGTGTCCAAGTTCATGTAGAAAATAGTGAGTGCCCAGATAAAGGATCATCTTTCTCAATGACTTAAATGAAAGTTTCAGTCAGCTTTACAAGAACGACCAGCACTGAACGGCACTTCTGCTGTCAAGACCGATATCCTCATGCAATTCACAACAGTAAGGCAGTTGCTATTGTGCTGCTAGATCTTTCTCTGCCGCTTTTGATACTGTTGATCATGCCATTCTTTTGGATAGGTTTACGTGAATACTTTCCAAATTCAAAGGTACTGCTTACATGGATTCGTCTTACCGCAGAACCGCTCCTTTCGCGTTTGCGCATTGGGGATGCATTTCAAACAAGCATCATCTCCCTTTCTCGGTCTTCCCAGGGTTCCGTGGTCGGGCCTCTCTTTTTATAATGTACACATACTGTATAGCAGCATCATCCGGAGCACAATATTGCTTACCACATGTATGCTTGATGATGTCAGCTCTATTTGACATTTTGATCCTAAGATTGATGGTTGATGCCAAACATGCTTTCAAAACGCTCTCTTTGTATTGATGAATTCGGTGAGTGGATGCGCTGTAACAAACTCAAAATTGAATGATGAAAGACAGAATTTTTCATCGCATTTTCATCCTATTACACAAATCGCCTCAAAGATATTCCCACAGGGTCGGGACAGTGGATGTTCCCCCCCCCAGTCCTCGGCAATTAGAAACCTTGTGTCGTGTTTGATCAGACAATGTCTTTGACTGAACATGTAAAAGTCAGCATTTACGTCTGTAAACCTTTACACCTTCGCAATATTTATTACCCCGGATCCCGCCGCCTTTAGCACATTTGAGAGTTGTCTCATCATCTGGTCCGTTCACTGATTTTATCCTCCGCATTGACTTAGCCAATTCCACTTTTGTATGGATGTCGGCCAGAGATCGGAGTAAACTTCAGATTTTGCAGATAGAGCAGCCAGGCTGGTGTTCAGATCTGTTAGAAGGACACCAGCCACAACACCACACCTTAAAGAGCTCCATTGCCTACCAATTCGTGAGCGGTTTGTCTTTAACTTATGCTTCTTACTTACAAGGGCATTTCCGGACAATTGCCATCCTACTTGTCCCGAATACCTCTCTTTGTATATTCCTGGCAAGCCAGGATTGCGTTCTGCAGATGACAATACGCTCCTTACTGTTCCCCGGCACAAAAAGGAGGTCAGTGGGGGTGACAGGGCTTTCAGCAATGCGGTCCCCTAGCCTATGAACTCTTGCCATCTCTGTACGCCACTCCAAGTCCATTTGTTACTTTTAATGAAGCTTTACAATTTCATCTATTTCCTCAGAGTTGATTGTGTGCTTCAATGTGTTTTTTTGTTATTGCCTAACATGATAGTAATTATCAGCTGTTTTCTTTTTTTTATTTTATTTATAGTTTGATGTTAAGTAACTTATCTCATAGTAATACACAGTAAGTGTAAAAGATGAACCATGTTTTAGGGCTACATATTATTACTATCTTTTTTGTAAAGCGCTTTGAAACCTTGTTTTGAGAAGGCGGCTATATCAAATATCCGTATGTAATGTATGTTATGTATGTAATAAATGCACAAACAAGAAAATTCTTTGTCTATCTCGTTTTTCTGGATCCTGGTTTTTGAATTACACTGTTAACATTTTACTCATCTAACACTATGGTTTTACTGTACTAAATTTGAACACGTGGCATTTCGGAGCCCTCTACAAAATTTTTGGCCATAGCTTGAAAATAAAAATGCAGAATCTCGGGATTTTTTGACATGGTGATTAAGAAGAATTATTTGTTATATACAGTATTAATAATATTCTAAAAGAGTACAAATATTTTTTTTTAATATTTTTTGATTCATCATATCGGAACAAATCCTTTGACTCACACTGTATAAGCTTTTATTGGAAGAGATATAGCTATGCAAAAAGCAAAAAGTCCAAATTACCTTGACTTGACGCCCTAAAAATCAATGTCACACATTCTGCCAAACCAAATCTGCTTGCAATATGGCTGTTTAAGAGGGCCCCTGCTGAAGTTTTGTGCAAAGTTTCAACATGGTTGTCTAACGGCCATAATGTAGGTAAACAAGGCTAAAAAGAATCTAAACTTTAACTAATATCAGACAAAGTTCCCATGGAAATTACAGAGATTCTGAACTTTGCAACCTGGGTACTCAAGTGCAGTTTTAAGACGTTGACTCCCAATTTTGACCTTGTAGAACTCTTAAATAACATTAGGAGAAATTTCCAGAAAGAAAGCGTCCCCAATTTTTTCGAACCCGGTTTTTTTTGCATATTTGGAATTCTTTCCAATGTAATTAGATCATTAATATTTCGGTTCCGAAGAAAAAAGGTCAAGTTGGGTTCTTGCTGTTCCCTTGGGTGTTACTAAAAATATCAGGAAGCTGTGTACTCATAAAAAGATTCTGTACAAAGAGCTAGCAAAGTAATTCTGATGATGCTTGTAGAAAATTTAAAGAACTGCAGCAACAAGTTCAAATCTTGGATTAGGAAAAGTCATCGTGATTATTCTATGATATTTAACAAGCTGCTGCTAGTCCTAAGAAGTTTTGGGCCAATATAAAGGCTCCTCGTAAAGATTCTCCACAGATGTCTTTCAAAGGTGGATGGTCTGGGAAGATTAAAAAAACTAATACAAGGATATTGCTGATGCTTTTATAGCAGTTTTTCTGGAAATTTGGTGAGAAACTACTAACTTACTGCTTCTCTTCCTGATTCGTTTCCTTCTCATGGTGGTGCTCCTCTAGCTTCCTCTCCTATTACTGTTGATGAGTTTCTTTCTGTTCCATGACTAAAAATTCTAAAAATCTTCCTGATCCAAGAATTCTCAGTTTTCTTGAAATCATGTAGTGCAGAACTGGCACCAGTTTTATGGCAAGATGTTCAAATTGGGTTTATTTCATGGGTAAATTCCAAATCTTGGAAGTGGCTAATGTTTGTCCTATCTATAAAGGCTCCTGGTAAGCCAAAAGATGCTACTGCTTCAAGTTATCGGCCAGTGTCTCTTTTACCAGGCTTGTGTAATCTTGAAAAAATTGGTGGCCTTCTCCCGTCGGATTTATGGATTATATCGAAGAGCATGGTATTCTTGATGACAATCATTTTGGTTTCAGACAAAGTAGAAATTGTGACAATGTTGTCTAAATCTTCACACATTAATGAAACTTTGGATGGGCGAAAATGCAATCTTGTTGACACTGTCTTTCTTGATTTTAGTTCTGCCTTTGACAGGTAGATCATAATCTTTCTTATCTAAACGACAATACATATCATGGTGTAAGGGGTACCTCTTCTACTTTGGTTCAGAATTCAGAATTTTCTTATAGGAGACGGAGGGTTATTTTCAGAGGTGAATTTTTCTGAGTGGACTTCTGTCACTCTTCTGGTGTCCTCAATGGTTTCAGTGCGTGGATCCTATCCTTTTCCCTTTTTTTGTCAGTGATATTACTTTGATTGTGGCTTCTTCTCTTTCATTGGCTGATGGACACACAATGGTGAGACCTAATTAAAATTCCAAATGATAAGGTGGAATTTGCAAAGGATCTTGAACAATTACAGTTGGTCGGTCACAAACAAGTTTCCTCTTAATGCATCCAAGTATGCTGTTATGACTTTTCTAGATCCAAAGCTTGCAGCAAATCGTATTACTTTTTGGGTAGTGAATGCCTGAAATCAGTTTGAGATTTCAAATTTTTGCTTGTACTCTATTTTCTTCGCAATCGTTCATTGTCCTCTCATGTAGATTTGTGGTGCAAACAAAATCTCTCCGTCTTGTGTGTTTCCTAATAAAGTGCATAAGAACTATGCCTTTCTCCGCTCTTCTGAATCCCTATACAGCTTTTGTCCCTGTCCGCACTCTTCTTCTTCATAACTGTGTAGTTGTGTGGGCTCCATATAATGCCTGCTACACTAGTAGACTTGGAAAGTTTCAGAGGAGGATTACAAGATTCCTTATGTAAGGAACAGGGCTCCTGGGGAGCATGTAGAGTACACCACGAAGGTTTGTCTGAATTTGGTCTATGAGTGTAGATGGATTTTCTTTAAATTCACACATCAGCGGTTGCAGTTTTGTTCAAGTTGGTTAAATGATATTGGTCGCAGCATCTTGCAAGGACTTTTTTCACAGAAATCGTATTTCTCAAGACAAGAATTTCTAACTTGGCGAGCAAGGACTACTTCCTTCTACCATTCTGCTTTGTCTCCTTTCCTAGACCTTGGGAGAACATTCCACTTCACACTCGGCAGGCCAGCTCTCTCCCAAACTTCAAGTTTCTATGTAAGCAGATTTTCTTACAAGTTAATACACAACGTGCATGTCTCTTTTCACATCTTCTGTATGTTGATGTTTATATATGTTGTTCCATGGAGATAATTGCACTGATACGTGTTTGGGCTGTACGTGTAGCCCATTTTTCTTTCTTTCCTGAGTTAGCTCGCTTAGTTTCATTTTGTATTCATAAGTAAGTAACTCACATAAATATGGGATCCGTCATATTTGATGAAGGTCAAAGGTCTGTTGAAAGGGCAAAGGGCATGTGAGGTCAAGTTGAAAATGGGGCTAACAAGTAAATTCAATTAATTGACAACTTGAAGTTCAATTGGAAACCAAACTTTTGTCATAGGTGCACCAATGGCGCTCCCTCATATGTTGATTAGATCAAGGTTACGGTGCCAGGGTCAAAGGTCACTGGGGGCGGCCCACAGCTTAATTCTTTGATATAGCGAGCGCGAAAGCCGAGAACCGCGAAATTCTAGTTGTAATACTATGATGCTTGACTTTTCTGTCTTGCACGACAGAACTCACAGCACGGTGTCTATGGGGACAATTACGATAGTTTAGGCAAAGTTCATAACAAGGTTGCTGTTTTCTTTTGTACTTGTTTGGCCAATACATTCGGGACGTTTTCTTGGTAGGTGGTCTACAATAAGCGATCCAGTGCAATTTGGGATAAATTTGTATCCTAAAAAAATCTCCTCCTGTCAATTTAACATGAAATTGGAAATCAATATATCACCATATTAACACCTATCTAGGTATGGACCAATTTCAGCTTGGTGTCTTGTTTGGTAAGGAATTTATAATACTTTAATTATTCCTAATTGAATTAATTTAGTAAACAGTGAACTGTGCAAGTTAATACCCAGTTGCAAAGTTCATGTTCCCTGTGTGTTTCAATGGAATTCTTTCAAAACTGAATAACATGAAGTACAGCTTTTTTGAAGACCAGTTACTTACAGAAGTCCACTTATACACCAAATGAAACTTTGCCAAAATATAAGTATAATCTATACTATAAAGATCGAACTTTACCAGTTGTTTTTCCCTGGAGGCCTGTACATGTTGATTTCAGAGGTCGTCCATGTTGACCGCCATGTTAGATGTGTAACCGTCTTATTCAGGTGTCCCCTTCCCCATCGTGACTTGCGATGGCTCGGGGTTGATGTATTCAACATTGTTCAACTGCTGATAGATGATAAATTTCATTGAAATTGCAAAAAAACGTGTTGTAAATAGTTTGACATGGGGCGTATTGAATTCCGGGGGGGTGACAAAGAGTAATACGTAAATTTAATTAAAATGAGGGTACCTTCGTCCCGGGTACGTATTTATTATTCATGTTCGTGGCTTAATTATGACATTAGCGCCAGTGAGTTTGACCTTTGTTCTATTTCATGTAAATTCTTTATTTCTTGGTGATGAAAAGAAACAAGAAGGCCTACGGCAAAACAGTCAAGATTGATTTAGATTACGTATGTATTTCATTTGAAGATTTCCTAATGAGACCAAACGTGTTATTTTGGTGCAAGAGTAAAAAATAAAAAAAAATTTGTGACCTTTTGTTTCATTCAAGACATTATCGCGTGCAGGCCCTGATCCGAGCTGGGGGGAGCTAAGTCATTAATGTCATGGTTGTACTGGTGTACACTAATTACTACAGCAAACAGTGGTGCTTCACGATTAACTGTGTTATGCAAATTCAATTTCTTTGTGTCAATATGTTTTCATGAAAAGTCCTGGAGAAAATACAAACCTAACACACAACAAAGTAATAGTGACGTATTAAATGATCGTCATGAAGGCTGACATGAGATTTCCAAAAAAAAAATAAGGGGCTTCAAACATGTCAAACATAATAGAGTGTACTTATCCTATCTGTCATTACCGGTTCATATTTGTAATAAAAGGGGCTGTTTTCATTTTGTCATATTTTACTCAAAAGTTTCTGCAAAATAAGTACACCAACAGAAAAACGCCAGCATGAAAAAAACATCTTATGTTGTCTTTTTAAGCATTTTATTTCTGGTTTCTTGCGACATGGCGGCAACTTGTACATTCTATTGTTTTGTTACCAGGGTGACATTCACGCTGAAATGCCGGTGTACATGTGTATAAAATTGCACACTAGTCATAATATGTTACTCTCTCACACACATTGTAATATTACGCCATTTATAGGCAATGAAACTGTAAATCATTAGAAAATTAAGGTATTTGGCTGTAATTTGGAAATAAGCAAACTACTCTACTATAATTATGATAAAATAACAGTAATTTTCATTATAATTAAAGAGTAATAATGACAAAATATTGATATGCCTGGGGTGAGTCTCAAGTTTGGTGTTGGGTAGGGCGGACGCATTAAGTAGTGCCTCCAAGACTCTGTAAGTAGGGCCCATATCTATAGTGATTTTTTGCCGAAAAAGGGACACGCTAGCCATATCCAGCAGAGATTTAACTGTGACAATTTTTGCCATTTCTCTTCACAAATTTTGACACTTTACGCAATTTGGAAACATTTTGGCGTTACATTTTCAGCATATCGTTAATCATATATTTTGGTGTTGATGCCATAATTGGAGACCTTTCGTTCCAGTCATTAATTTCGTGGTTCTCAATAGGCGACCCATGTGCAAATCCGGCCCGTCAACCATTGATGTTTGGCCCTCAACTTGCTCAAAAATATAAAGGAAACATAAGAAATTCAGGTGTAATGGCCCTCAAGTAGGGACTTTCAAATATGTTCAGCATTTCATGCCATTCCTCTAAAATAATTGAGAACCCCTGCATCATGTTGGGCGGGCGTTAATCTTCATCACAACCTATTTATCATGAATGCAAGAACTGACCGGGACACTCCCGTCCATGGAAATATGTTTGGTACATATGCGCAAGAACGGCTGTCGAGGTCGAATGATAATGACATCACATAATCAGTTTAAGCCTAAAATGTGGATAGTCCGTGTGGTGAAGGCGAATCAGATGATTATGTACACTCAACAGGATTTGTGCAGAAGAATTTTTGATAATTGTCTATCTTAAAATTGGTGTTCGTACAACACCAATAAACAATATATATTTTCTGAAATTTGCCGTGTTTATAAATTGCAATTATTTAAAAAAAACATTCAGACACGTATATGCCTACCAACAGTGCCGGCTCAAGAAAGGGCCAAATCGAGCAAAAAGGGAATTAATTGGTCCGCATTAAATAAGAATAAAAATCAATCGATTACAGTCATGCTTGACTTATGATGTAAGTTTAGTAGGTCTATGAATGTTAATTGTTAAGAAGACCTTGCAAACTGTTTTAACTCTTTAAAGTGACAAGAGTAATTTTTTTAGGATCTAATGTCTCCTCAAATTTTCACTCTGGATCGGTTGTAGACCACCAACCGAGAACGTTTTCGAAGGTTTATTGCCAACAGGTGCAAAAGAAAACCGCAGATTGTTTTGAACTACCTGCTATCGTAATTCGTCCCCCATAGAAAACCATGCTTTGATTTCTGTCGTGCACGACAGAAAGTACTCAATCATCATCTTATTACAAAAGACTGCGTTATTTGGCATATTCATTCTAGGTGTGAGCTAATACTTTTGGTAAGCATCCATATATGTAAAAACCGGGGTTCGAGAAAAGTTGAGGGCCGCTTCTTTCTGGAAATCTTCCTCATGTCTCTTTAAAGCGGCAATTAAAAACTAGGTTCATCGTATACATGACCGATGTAAACTTTTTAGGTCATATTTAAAAGTCCGTTAAAAGTTGTTTTCGTCCAGTCCATCGTGCGTAATTATTTTGAAGGATATATATTTGTCCTATATAACCATATGGTCAACCCCAAACATATTTTTATAAATCCATTCTTCTCGGAGATTAATAAACCTAACACTATTTAACAATTTGGTCCCATACAGTGTCGAGCCTAGCTTTGAGATGTTTGCTCCCAGACAGTGGCGGCGACAGGGGAGCAAATTGGGCACCCCCCCCCCCCCCACCAGAAGAAAAATGGTGAAAATTGGGTTGATGTTTGCAAAAATCAGCAAATTTGCGGCCAAAATCAACCAATTTTGGCAAAAATTGTGTTGGCACCTCTGCAACTTTTGGATGTTTTCTCCTAAAATTTCACTTCTCTCCCCCCCCCCCGAAATTTCACTAAAAGAAAAAAGTCTGGGGGCGCCGGCACTGCCAGGGGAACGGGTACAGAATGGCACCAGGAGCAAAGGTATATAAGAAGCCGTCAAACCATCTCAAGCTCTATAAGCTCTGTGCCCGGAATTATCAAGAATTTGCACAAATACTGTAATTTGGTTAAATTTCAGCAGTTGAAAAAATATCTTTCAAATAAACTATTTGTTTGTATTTTGCACGAAGCGCACTTAAAATTGAATATCACCCCCGATTGGGAACACAACCGTCTGAAAGTGATATGCATGGGTTTTGGGAACACTGGTGTTGTCAAAGCTATAGGGGCATTCGGCGGGGATAGAGACTGTAAAAGGCAGGGGTTTTTTGGTGAAAGGCAGCCAAATTGACCATAAATTTGCTAAATTTTAAAAAAGGGGGTCTTTGGGTGACAGTTTGTCAACATTTTCTAAAAAGTAAGTCTTTGGGTGAAAGATTTCAAAATTGTCGAAAAATGGGAATCTTTGGATAGCGACAGTAAATTTTAAAAATATATAGGATCATTGGTTGACAATGTGTTAACAGCCTAAATACGCGTCATCATCTAAATGGACCCCCCACCTTCAACCCCTTGGACATGTTTAATAAGTGAGTAACGTAGAATCCATCTATGGATGCTGGTCCTCTCGGCGCCCTTAGAGAAGGTACCCATGCCTGCAGGACACATGGCCCAGTGGCCATAAGCAACAGCTGAGGGGCAATGCAACAGCGCGTTCAGGGGGAAAGTTAGCCCGGTCCGGGAAGAATTCGTCCCGATCGGAGGGTAGCGCCCCAAAACGACTGATTTTTTCATGATTTCCCATCAAAATGTGACAAGTCACGATTTTACCTCAACTTTCTTCCCAAGAGGACCGCCACTGAGGGTCTTTGGTTTTGGGAGTGCGTGCACTCACATTGGTAGCAAATGTTCACAGTGGCCGGCTTCATAGCTCATGTTGAGATAGGGGGCCTAAATCTTACAGCTCTTGACCTTACACATTAGAGGAATACAAAAGGTAAATAAAGGAGAAGGCTTGGAGAAAATAATGTCTCTGAAGTTTTGGGTTATGTGAAGAGTGATCAACCCGTTTTAGTGACCGCTCCCATTCAAATCAGCTAGCGGTTGCCCACGCGAAGTGCGGGCAACCGCTATAATATAAGTTTGTGTATTTTTAACGTGCTACATATCCCATCTTAAACATGCTCAAGGAGGCGCTGTGCGGCAGCCATGTAAGGCGCTCATCACATCAGAGCACCATAATACCAGAACAGATTTATGCCAAGAG
Source organism: Ophioderma brevispina (assembly GCA_023653785.1). Lineage (NCBI taxonomy): Eukaryota > Metazoa > Echinodermata > Ophiuroidea > Amphilepidida > Ophiodermatidae > Ophioderma > Ophioderma brevispina. The sequence goes on along the minus strand of JAMKCH010010336.1, from coordinate 8,549 downwards.
CGCGATTTTAGAAGCAGGAGTAAACCGGAGTACCGCAGAAAACCTGCGGGAACGGTATGGACCCGAGAAACCAAATTCACATAAAGCCACTGAGAACGAGCCCCTGCCGGGATTTGAACCCGAGACCTCATTGATGAAAGGCGAGGAAAGATATGTTGCGCCAACCCGTTCCCCCTCAAACATATTTCAAGCAGAATTTGGAGCAGAATTTTGACATTGGTTTTTAGGGGGGGCCAAGTCAAGGTCCAATTGGAATTTTTACTTTTTGCGACAGCTATATCTCTTCCAACGAAGCTGATATAAGTATAAGATTGTACGCAAGGGTAGTATTTGATTAGCTATCGCCAACCCAAATTTGGAAGTTATATCACTTTTACTTTTTGACTTGTGGGCCCCAGAGTGGTTTTGAGCCATTTTTGACCCCGTTATTTTAAATTGGGGCAAGGTGCATTTTTTCTGTTCACATATTTGCAATCTGCAGCAAAAGGTTATCCAGAATGCTAAGTTTGAAGGATCTGAGGGGTGTAGTTCTTTACTTGTGGCCCTTTGAATATTGAATTTCACACCGGTACATGTTTTTGAGGTGACCCCCTCAAATTTAAAATTGCTGTAGCGTGAAAACGAAAAGAGGTACAGAGCTCAAATTTTCAGAATTTCAGTTTCTCATGAATATCTTTCAATACACCATAAAAGAAAGAATGGTGTACTCGGTTTGTTGAATTGGCATGGAATGACCCTGGTGTTTTTGTGGGTCACCAGCTATAGCTGGCAGGACCACTTAGCAATCCGTTGTATGTGTGTATGTGTGGATGTATGTGTGTGTCACTAAATTAAGTTTTTTTTAAGGTGGGTCCCATGTGTAGCTCAAGAGTTACTAGATAGGTCTAAAGATCATATTTCCCAATATGTTGTCACATCAAAACAATTTCAAACCAAAAGAATGTGTCTTCATTTTACATTTCTGTAGACTTTTCAGCTCTCAGATGTCAAAAATCACAAAATACAGGGTTTTTCATATTTTTACATTTTGAATTTATGGAAAGACTTCCATATGTACCCCCTCGTATATATTTACATGATACAAAATTTATTTTAATTTTGGCCTTGTTTGATCAAAAACGGAATAAACAGCTAAAATAATAAAATTTTATGTTGCATGTAAATATATGAGAGGGGGTACATATGGAAGTCTTGCCGAATTTTTTCTGGTGAACCCTACCTCCTATTTTCGTTTTTTCTGCAGATTATGAACGCAGGTGTGCTCTTTCATAATGTCCGTTGCTGCGGGGATCATAGAAATACTTAAACTCAATATATGGCCATTTTTTCCCAAAATGTGTTTTAAAATCATGCAATAATGGTAACTTTTGTTGGTTAAAATTGAGATTTTTGTCTCATAGCATCTCTCTGAGACACTCATCTTAGCAGGGAGCTTACAGTTAAAGGTGCATCTCATGATTCTAGCACATACTGTTTTTATTTATGGTTCGCTCATGAGAAAAGCCTTTTTCTTTCTTATATTTCATACAGATCTTGCAGTTTGAATTAGGGGCTTTTCACACAACTGAACGGGGATCGATCGACAATTTGTCGATCGATCGCTATCTTAGACTTCAACCAGCCACCAAATATTCTTAAATACGACTTCGCAAACTCTGACACACAATCACTGCGCTTTCTCAAATAACAGCGCACATTCGTCCATAAAAACACCTTACGGTAGATGATTGAATTGTCCTTACTCAGTCCTTTTCAATTTCATAAGGAAAACTCCACAATTTCTGTGGCGGGAATAAAAAAGGTACAAGTCCTAATCATTTAAAGATGGCATGTACCTCAGCATTAAAAAAAAGTCGACTACACGACTGTCGTAAATCCTCAAATAGTATTTTGTGAGAACGCAGCTCATTTTAATCTTTCTCTGGCAAACTTTTTGGCACATCGTACTAAGGTGCTATTGCGCATGCGCGTCTAGTAATTCAGAAAACGGCTCTGCACCAGTCCCTTCAAAACCGGCGATCACGATCCAAAAGTCGATCGTCACCGGCTTCATTGTGAGAAGCCTTATATGAACCAAATTCTTGTATTATTATCGCATGTTCCCATGGCCACGGGGCTGGTAATTTCTAGTTCATTTTAGGCAGAATAAAAAACCTTGCAAATTTCGTCATCGATACGATCGAATTCCGCAGTAAGTATGCATTCACTTGAGTTTACAATACGCTCAACCCCAAGAAATGACATAACTAAAACTAGCTGCTATCCTTCTCTTCTTCTCTTCTTGCATATGAAGTCAGCAGCTAAATATGTTTTAAAAGCTTGGAGCCAACTCACTGTTGATGGTTGGGCGTTTTGAGAAATATCTGTGTCCACCCGCCGTGGCGTAACCACTTTTTTTTTTAAAAAAAAGGGGGGCAAAGGGGGGCACAAATAGGAAAAAAAAATTTTTTTTTTTTCAGGGGGCAAACATTATCTTAAAATTGTTAGTATAGTGTTGGCCTATGTAAATACTAATTTTCAGGAGGGGAAAAGGGGGGACCAGAGTCCCACAGGGGTGGCAGCTCCCCCCCCCCTCTGGTTACGGCCCTGTCCACACTGGTGGACAAAGGTGGGACACATACATTGAGAATGTGATCCGCAGTTTTTGATGGAGAGCCACATTGGGAGGCTGGCGATGGCCGCAGTCCCCATCTGTGCATGATTGCTATTGAAGTGACCGACTCCTGTGGTCTGTGCTAATCCCCGCGGGGGGACTCAACTTTTTTTCATGTAGGGATGTACGGCCCCGATTTCCGAACCTTGAGGGCTTGGGAATGGATTTTGCTCTGACACGTAAGGGGCTTGGACTTGAATATTTGCACAATTTGCAGGCTTTGGAGCTAAATTTGGCTAAAATTCAGTTTTTGGCACAATTTTTCTGGAAAGGGGACTTAAGAACGGAATTATCGCTTCACTAAACTGGGGGTCTTGGTAACTGCTGGAGAGACACGAAAAAGGGGTACTTTTAAGCCGCACAAACCCGTACCTCTTTCCAATATCAGTGCAGCCCCCCCCCCTGGATTTTCACACCCCTGTGGGGGGCCCCAGTGGTGTAACATCCAGTTAAGGTGACCATTTATCCTTGGTGGGAGATTGCTCAGTGGGTAGTTCTGTCTTAGGTGTAAAGAGCGTGAAAGTCTCATTTATTAATGACAAAACGAGATAAAACAAAAAACCTCACGGCGATACACTTTTGACAACTGATTGAGTATTAATTTATGCACTAACTATATTCTGTCTTGTGAAGTTGATGAATTTCATATCTTGGCGGGAACATAGATTTTACATAAATTCTCGTTTTTACACGAAGGACACTGATTACACGTCTTTCATATGGTGAATAGGCATATAGAGGCGCTATTTCACATAACAAATTATGACCATTAAGATCCAGCAAGTCGTCACAGGTTATTCCTCGAAGATACCTGGCGCATACGGACTCGATTGCCCAGTAGTAGCTGGCCGCGTCAACTTCACTCCATAGGTTGGTGTAGGATTATATGCAGAGGCGCTCCATTGATTTGATGTTGACAGCTGGGCGATGCAGCCTCTTTGTTGGCTGAGGTGGAAAGGGAGGCAGTAGACGATGGTCTTTTGGCTTCGCCAGCTTCAGTCTCCAGTCTGGATATGCTGGCAAGTAGACCATGTGTGTAGTAAGTGTGCTTTCTACTTCTGTCCAGTTGCTGTCCGAGTGGAGGAGGGCAAGATCGTCGGCGTAGCCATATTGTCTAGATGTCGTTTGAGGTAAATCGCTGATATACAAGTTGAACAGCATAGGAGCAAGTACAGATCCTTGTGGTACTCCGTTCCTCAGACGACGCAGACGACTACTCTGTCCATCACTGGTCTTGAGAATAAAGCTACAGTTTGCAAGCATGTTACATATGAATTGTACCAGGTGACGATCCGGGATGGTCCTGAGAAGCTTGAGTGTCAGGCCCTGGTGCCACACGGTGTCATATGCTGCAGTAAGGTCCACCAAGATGACGCCTGCCTTACGGCGCTTTTCAAAGCTTTTCTCAATATCATTTGTGAGTTTTACAATCTGGTGGACAGTGCTCCGGCCACGGCTAAATCCTGCTTGTCCATCAGGCAGATGGGGTTCGACGACGGGCTCCAGCCGGACCAGGATCATCCTCTCAAGGAGTTTGAAGGAGACACACAGTAGTGATATTGGGCGGTAGTTCTTAGGGTTGTCGACAGGATTGTTTGGTTTGGGGAGTGCGATGGTAGTAGCTCTCCTCCAGATCTTGGGTAAGGACTGGTTGGTAAGGCAACATGTGTAGAATTCCTGGAGCCATTCTAGACATCGTGGGCCGCATTGCATCAGGAACTCTGCTGGTATGTTGTCAGGGCCCTGGGCCTTTCCACTCTTTAGTTGGCTGATGGCAGAGGTAAGCTCATCTAGTGAGAAGGATGTTGTAAGTGATCCGTCCATGCCGGGGGCTCGACGAAGTTTGGTGATCTCTTTTTTGACAGAGCAAGTGTGATCCTTATCAATTATGTTCTTGAAACGACCATTTGCGAGGAGTTGCTCAGCAATTGAGTTGGCAGTCACTGGACATTTCGATGGTTTGGAAATTCTGCCGGTGAGGCGGTTTATAGTCTTTCAGGCCTTCCTGCTGGAGTGGGTGAAGTCGATTCCTTGGACTAGCTTGAGAGACCAGATCTCAGAAAATAACTGGCTTGATGAACCCTAAGATAACTCCTCTAACTCCTCTAAATGACCAGAAAATAACTTGTCTGAGCAACCAAGAAATAACTAGCCTGAGGGACCAAAAAATAACTAGCCTGAGTGACCAAAAATAACTAGCCTGAGTGACCAAAAATAACTAGCTTGGGCGACCAAAAAATAACTAACCTGAGCGACCAAAAATTATTATCCCAAGGGATGAAAAATTATTCTCCCGAGGGACCAAAAGTTAAAATCCCAAGGGACCAATAAAATAACTAGCTTGAGTGACCAGAAAATAACTAGCCTGAGGGTCCACAAAATAACTAGCCTTGGCAGCCAGAAAATAACTAGCCTAAATGGGATGAGTTTAGCTAGCCTATAGCTAACTAGCCAAATATCCTATCCCCTTTAAATAGTAAACCAGTGTAGTACGGTTTATTAAAAAATAAGGCAGGGCCACTACAAATCAATGAAATTAATGTGTTGAAGTATTGCATTAATGTGATTGACTTTCAATTAATACATTCATATGTAAATAAAAGAACAAAAGTAGTAACCTATTAAAGCCACTATCAGTCATTTTTTTCCAAATTCAAAATGCCAATTTTGTCTCTAAATTGCTAGTGTTAGGTCATATCAACACCTTATATTACTTTTCTTTGTGAAAAAAAGACACTTAGGCATTTAAAGTGGTCTTGAAGATGCCATTTACGACTGTTTCTGGGCCTTAAAAAAGTCGGATCCCGACTTTTATTAATAAACAAAGCATAAAAATCATATCTTGACAAATACGGCGTGCTATGCTTAGCCACTTACAGGGGCCTACGTACAACAATTTCCAATACAGCAGTGCCGAAAAACGGACTTTGATGAAAAATAGGGGGCGCGATTGTTTACATTGTGAAGAAACGCGGATAGTGTCTTTCAGTTAGCTTGGAAAAAGACTAGCTGAATAACAAGAACTTGTTGGCCTAATTAAAAGAGAATTTTATGTGAATTAAAGCAACGAAGAGGATGTGAAAACAATTGGCATCATCAACATGGAACTTAGTAACTATTTACTGAAATATGTATGATAGTAAAATTCAAAGCGGTATAGAGCATTGAATCATGCATACCTTACTGTTAAGTGTTCAGGTATCCAAATAACATTAAGCCTAATTCAAAGCCTGACTCAGAGATTTTGAAATGTAACTTTTTCGTGTATTAAAGGGGCATTTCGTGATCCACAGCCTCGTCCCCCAACTTACCTAAAAAAGTTGAGATTTTTATATCATCTGAACCGTTAGCCTTAGTAATCCACGTGTACCCAATCTTACATGCAAATTCGGTCGTATCTGTAAGAAATTCGCAATTTTGTATTTTCTGTCCGTAAAAGAAATTATAGCATAGAAATTACAGCAGAGAACATGAAAACACATAAACGAGCCTGAAACCTACTGATTTGTGTGTCCCCGATCAGTAGGTTTCGGCAGTGGCGGATTTAAGGAAAAGGGCCCTGTCAGCAGCTTAAGGTGGGGGCCCCTTAAGTATTGCAAAGTAACGCAATGTCCCACTTTAGTGTGACTAGGGGTGTCTGAGGGGCCCTGAGAGCAATATTTTAGGGGGGGCCCTGTCAGCAGCTGCTGACACTGCTGACTCTTAAATCCACCACTGGGTTTCGGACTAGTGTACCCTAGCAAACACACACACAAGTCTGTGTGTGTGTGTGTGTGTGTGTCTGCCTGCCTGCAACTTTGAACGTGTGTGTGTGTGCATACATGTGCATGTGTTGTAAATATAATTAATGTATAAGAATTGACAATTTAACAAATCTATTTTCTGAATTCCCATTTTTTTTTACCCAGTCATAAACAAAATTGTATTAATTTGCCATTTTCTATTGTAAATAATATATAAAGGTACTTTACAGGATGTTGTTGTTTTTGAATGGTATCATATTATAGGCTACTGCATCATTGATTCTCTGGTTTAATAACAGGGGCCTAATGTAAATGTGACAACAGCACACTCAAATGACACCCCACTACACATAGCCTGTAGAAAAAGCAAATAGAATTTATCAAAGTTAATAATAGAATATGGTGCTGACTTATAATCGCTGTCAGAATTTCTAAGGCAAAATTGGGGTACGCACAGCATGATGTGCGCCAACCCGGAAGCACAAATAAGTTCTTATCAAACGTCACACAATTTGTAATTGGTCAGGAGGCGTGCGCCTATACCGCGATTTAATTTGCATAACATTGCGTGCGTTCGGCTTGCCTGAGAAATTCTAACAGCGATTATAGGAGCAAGAAACAAGGATGACAAGACGCCATCACAAGTCAACAAAGCTGTAGGGCATCACCAATCTCTTTAAATTATTATAAAGTTCAGTTTTTGTTTCATGTAATGATTTCTACTGTTTATCCAGTGTTAAACTGGTTAGATCGGTCGATTCCGGTTCTCAATCTGTGGAGACATCTCTATTCAGTCCATGAATCAGCTCCAGGTGGAAGATGTTCACCGGGGATATGGACATTGCTTTAGAGCAACCCCAGTTGACTCCAACCCATAGGCTTAAATCCCGGGGGGATGCATGGGGGGGGGGGGGATATATCCCCCCAATATTTTGATGAGGGGGGATGGTCAATATGATCATCCCCCCAATGTTGATGCCCCGTTCATGTGTTTTTGACCAAAAATAACATATTTTACCATAATAGTTTAAAAATAGTACATTTTCCCGCGCTTCGCGCGCATTTGGTTCTTATTACAATTACATTTAATGATTTTACATTCTAAATGGCAAAATTTTTCGCGCGCACATGTGCTAATAATATATCTTTTCAGCAAAACCCGGTTCATTCAAAATTTTTTTCATCAACCCCATCCCCCAATGTCAAAAAAAATTTACGCCACTGCTCCAATCTCCCTTCTCCAGCCCAGTCACAGCATCAGCAGCACCTCAAATGACGCCCACATCTATCTACTGCAAAAACAGGAGAAAACGAAGTCTAACCATGACAAGTCAGTAGGTCCCAGGCCGAAGCCTTTCAGTGTGGATCAGAGAGTACGTGTCATTGACGCAGAGCGAAGCACATGGCACCCAGCCACCATTACCGAGGTCTGTAAGGAACCAAGATCATACATGGTAACCACTCCTAATGGAGCAACCTACCAGAGAAATAGGTCACAGATAAGAGGAGCCAAGTAAGTTCACTTTGAACTGGAAGAAACTACCAATGAGCCAGAACAGAAGGAAACATTGACCGGAAATCAGAGAAGTCCAGAGGAGAAGGGTGGAAAAGAAGCAGATGGTTTAAAGGGGAAAACGCACAACCAGCAGAGACATGAAACCACAGGAAGAGTAATTCGTAGACCATCCTGTTATAGGGACACATAATCGTCCCATGGTTGACGCCCGACTGATAGCTGCGTGCTATCAGTATGTTCTTCATTAGTGTTAGTTTTTCAATTTTAATAGGTGCACAATGCCACAGAGTCATACACCACTTATAGACTCATACAGAATACTGCTTACCTTTAACATCCGATGTTGGATGTACAAATTGCATGTGTCTTGGTACAGACATATATCATTACCCGGTCCCTAACCGTGACGTCAGCGTTAGCCGACATCACCAATACCCACAATTCCACTTCCTCTTTTCGTCTTGGGAATTCCACAAGATACGGTAGTGTCTATAGCTAAGCTCCCGTTTTTTGTTTGAATTTTACAGATATTTAACCACTAGGTGGTTTCAGAACTCAGTATTTGTCTATCTTAGGATGTTGTAACGCGCTAGGTTCGTTTTTACATCTTTAGGTAGAACAGAAACGTTATTTTGGC
>JAMKCH010010335.1:0-47147 GCA_023653785.1 Ophioderma brevispina | reverse complement strand
GAGGATTTTTTTAGGAAAAAAACATGATTTGGGGGCTAAAATTCTAAACCCTTTATATATGTATTTAAAACAGAATCTATTATTAAATGGCAGAGATTGATAGTATTGATCATGATTAAAATTTGTTTTGCTGAGATATTCATCTTAATTTGAAGTTTTAGCTCAAAAACGTGATTTTTTACCCAAAAAAAACACCCTTGTTTTTTGACCACAAACATCATTTGTAACATTATTTATTACTATCTTTCGAATAAGTGGTTGCGTTTTGTTGTACGAGCGGAGAGGGGTGGTCGGACATTTTGCAGTCAAAAACCGCTCCACTATTGTGGTTTTATTGTAACTACCAGGTAACCAAACAAACAAAAAAACAAAACTCCCCACCCCACACACACACCACACACACACGACACACGGTTGCGCGTGCATACACACACTATTCAGCACAAGGGCCATCTTTAAAGAATATTACTCATTGGGAATGTTTAATCAATAGACAACGTGACTAAATTAGACACAAAATTAGGACAGCTTCAGGTGTCAACATTGTGTCACAACTGTCTCAAATTCTTTTGAAAAATAAGAGACAATGCAACATGAAATCAAACCAAAAAACTGTGTTAAAGGCATATCAGTGATTTGCTGAATAGGAAATCAAAAGAATCAGAAAAATCAGATTTGCAGGTGGGTAAGAGTATTGGTATCCTAACGTACCCTACAAGTGATAAGACCCAAAAAGCAAACCTAATAGGATAAAACCAATATTTAGTAATTACGTCCCTTACAGGCTCTTACTACACAATAATTGAATGGGTATCTTGACACTGCTATTTTCTTCCTTATATTATTGCAGATGGAGAATAACTTAGATGATCTCAGACTTATCCTTTACTTTGAAGCTCTTCCTGCTGATTTCTGGGTGGATCATTGATAGTGTATTACACAGCACAATCATTATGAAAAAACTTATCAATTGGAGTGAAGTAAAATGGGAGATGAGAGAATAACTTAAGGTAGGATTATGGGCTACGGCTTCATGCCCAGATCTTGTTTGAAATTTATCATGAAATGTGGTAAGGGTGAAAGAAAAATGTTTGTGCCAAATTTAATTTTTCCCATTAAAGGCCGTTTTAGAGATTATGTCACTAATGTGTTCCACATTCCCATAGACTTTGTACAGGGGAGCTATTTTGGCCGTAAGAAAATGACCAAAATGGGACAATTTTGTGAACCTACCATTTTATTTCAATTACTTCGCAAAGTAATTAATGAGTATTAGATGGGTTTATTTTTAATGGTTAAAGAAATACAAACTCATAAAATTTTTTTTATTTTTCTGTGTGTCATCAAAAACAAAGGACTGGTGGGCGTAACAACACTTTTTGTTGACGTGTTTCTAGGAAATACGAAGGATCCAACTTTTCAGAATTTGTCCTAGAAGGAACCACACCTCAATGGTGATGACTAAGGTGTCTATGAAGGAAATCAAATTAGAAAATTCTCACGTTGATTTTGCAGATGAGTGTTTCTATTGAAATAAAGCGGTTTTTAATTTCCTAAATTATTTTAATTTTTTAGGTTTTTTCTTTTTTTAAAAATTAAACACTTGATTAAAAAAAGCCAACGTTTTGTGTATACAACACATATCCCTGAGTTTCAGCTTAAAAGTTACCTTCCATTTAGGATGGGAAAAATTATTTATTTTGAAAAATTAGAATTAAAAAAAAAAATAAAAAACACTAAGACGCCCTCATACAGCTTGACACTGCAAAAATTGGGGAGGAGGAGTTCCATCCTTACCATAGTCAAGTTTTGATTTAAATTGAGTAGGGGTTTTGATTTTATGGTAATTTCTGACAACACCATGTATCCGATGATACAGCAGACTTATACTTTACTTTTAAAGTATTCCTATGATTTTGGTGGATCATTGATTAGTGTATTACACAGCAAATCATATAAAAAATTATCAATTGGAGTGAAGTAAAATGAGCAAGGAGGTAATATTTGCTTTTTGAAAGTTTTGACAGGTGCATGCAAGATCCAAATTGTTTGTCTTTCAACAACTTGCGTTAACTGTATTCGCTATAAACTGTTAGGATGGATGTTCAAAAATTAAGCTCATTGTTGGGCTGGTGTCTGCTATTAGTCTCATCAACCTCCTTTCAGTATCCAGCTCGGTTGCCAGTCAGGTCCTGTATTTTTGACTCCTTACATATTTCTGGTCCATGGTTAATCTTTTCACTCCAAAGACTTGGGGTCATTCTCTGATGTGTCCCCTCCATGGAACAACATCATGGTTTCCATGGTATTCTTTGGAGATTCTGGGCCGCTACCCTCACATGTGATACTGTTATGATTTTATCATCCAACCTCTGGAGGTGTTCAAACAAGATTAGTTTGTTGTCTCATTTAACATTGATATCCTACACTCCAACTCGTGATGGAGCCTACTGTACTACACCAAAAATGCTCACGTATAAAACATTTGAGAACATGTCTTTTTGTCTTTAGTTAATTCAATGCTCGCCAGTTTCTCGAGTGTATATCTGTTAATTACTTCTTGGAGGTGTGTATTACTTGTCCTGAATTGAGGTTCGCTTCATCATAGATTCTGCTCTTAAAATCAGGCAGGGGCACACCCATTCTAAAATAATACTAAAATAAATCCAATACAAAGATACGTTATTAGAATTAAGCCGTTGGGTGACAATCTTTTGCAACCAAAAGAAAACATTTTTGACTCCTTTTTAATAGGGCCATGGTCCGATTGCTAATAGCCCCATCCCCCAGAACCCAGATTTTACTGAAGTGGTCAAAAGTTGGTTTTCTTTTGGTTAGTCGGGGAATGATGCTATGGAATACGAAATGCCCTTTAAGTTAAATTGAAACAAATGTTTTTAATTTAATCTGTGTACTTTCAAGAAAGGCATTTATTACACCCAGTATTCTTTGAGAAAATGGCTCAATTCACAAAACATGTAATCAAAGCCCAACATTTAAGATTTCCAAAACTAAGTCCTGCATATCCAAATTTGGGGGACTGTCGCGCACACTAGATGGGACTCATGATGTGGATCTGGCTATTTTAAGATTCCATGAATGTGTACATCTCAAGATTTCTTGCATTGACGAGAGTTAAAAGGTTATCAGGTATTGTGCCTACAGTTAAAGGCTGATCAGAGATTCCCCAATGAGGGCGCACTCATTTTTCAAACAAGTCAGTTTTTTTGCACATGATGACGTCCATATACAATCACTGTGGAAAGTAACTAGCTAATCGAGTCTTTCAATAGGGACAATCAAAACTTTGTTATAAAATTCCAGATCCGGAGAAAAAAATGTTTGTTATACACAGTATCCTATGGCACTGTTTAAATGAATGTTTACTGCATGAAAACGAAAAATCTGATTCGTCTCCAAATTTGGAATAAGCATTTTAGAGTAACTATATTTAGTTCTAGCTGACTATGTTTAATTACTACACCAAAAAAATCTTTTTGAATTCTCGGGTCGCCTTTAAAAACATCAGTGCTTTGAGACTGGTTTACAACGAAAGAATTTGGCAGATTGGACTATTGGTGTAGTACAATGAGGCCACACAAGCAAGCACAGTGACCGATCAGGACAGCTAGAAAACTAGTTGGCTTTGGCACATAAACTGTAAGTATGAGCACTCATGAGATCACCTGGTTTATTTCTTTGTGTCTGTAATTTTTAATAAAAATGTGGCAATTTTGGTTTCTATGTGAAATCAGGATAAGCTTTTTGTGGACATTGGGCATGGTGCAAGCAAGATTGGTCAGTAGATAGTTATTTTGAGACTTGTTCTCAATGATGAAGGGTTTGTATAGAGCTGTGAAGCTGGTTTATGAAATCATAGGAGAAAATTTAGGGTTGTACTCGGTATGGTGCTAAGAATATCAGTGCATGGCACATCATGAATGACTGTAATAACAGCATATTTTCACAGCCAATTACAAAACTCCAAAAATGCGAATTTACGGATATTAAACTTTATTATGTGAATATGGGAACAAATTCAGAGATTTAATTGTGTGTGGGTGTGCATCTCTTCACAAATGGAAATATGATTTAAAAGACTGGGATTTTCCAATTCTTTGGTTTCCCCCTGATTTACCTGAAAGTACAGTTGTATCAATTTTGATATCAGATGAAGGCTGTATTTTTATCATTGTCATCCTGAAATTGAGCCCTCAACTACAAAGCCAATTTCATTCCCAGATTATCTATCAAAAAAAAGATGTTTTAATAGTTAACCATCAATATTAGACAGTATTGATTGAATAATGGATTGCAATAGTGCATTGCGTCTACCGTCAAAACGCAAGTTTGTTTCCCACTGTACTTGAATGGGGATATAGTGTGACAAGTGCCAGTTTCTCATATCAAGTGAGAATGCAATAGACATAAATCAGAAACAAGCCCATTTAAAAACCAGTGTTTCCATTTACAGTTCTGACGTGGCAGTGAACAAGGCCCAGCCTTACAATCACTGAAACAATATGGGGAATTACCTGCTTGGCTCAGTGATGTCTGACAGTATAGCAAGAGAGTTGATGCAGCGTTGAAAGCTTTACGTGCAAAGAGGGGTAGTCAAATTAAAGTGCAAAGAGAGAGAGATGTCACATGTGTCCAAGAAAATATGAAAAGTCTAATTTAACCTTTGTAGAATGGATGGGTATAAAAAATGTCCCCAGGTAAGAATAAGCTGAAAAATATTCTTGGTACAAAAATTGTGGATTTCTAATTTGGATAGGAGCAAATACTAAATTAAGCCTATGTTTTATATTGAAATTAAGCAAATGAAAATTGCCTTTGTTTTCATTTTCAAGGCATCATTGACTTTCCATTTTTTAAAAAAGAAAAAAAAAAAAACAATGGGGGCGGCTATATGATGAATAAATCCGCGCGGTATGTAGCAGGACCAAAAACACTTGACAGATTCCTTTTTCATTTGGACATGCAGGGAGCAATTTGTTATTATTCTGCAGGTGTTAACCATCACCCCGATTAAGATTAAGCGAATGTTTCATGATGTGGAACACAAAATTACCTGTCCTCTTCACCAAAATAAAGTTAGAGGTTCTACTGGTGTTACAATCTTCTTTACCTTATTTCATTTATTCAAAAAGGGAAACGAAGGTGAACAAGCTATGAGAAAAAAAAAAATTGTTTGTGGCAAACTGTGACCTAACATCTTGTGCAGAACCAAACCCATGAACTTGCCGCGTAACCCCATTTCGATGCATTTATTGCGTTCATAGCAGAAATCGAAAATCATTATAATATGCAATACAGGTCGAACCGGTGCGCACAAACTTTTAATTGATAAGAAAAGTGGTCCTATATTAATATGATTAAGTATGGGATGTTGGTTCTGCATCAAAATGTTAGGCATAGCTTGCCAATAAAAATTTCTTTCGTGATTTTTGCTCATCTCAATTCCTTTTTGAAAAAAAATGATGAAAATATGATCATAGTAATGCACTCCCAGCAGAAGTTTGATGTTTCATTTTCTTTTGATGAGGCGTTAGCCCAATCTAAATCAGGTGGTGAAAAACATTCAAAGCTGTTAAAAGTCATGGGGACAATAACAATGGTTTTGCAGTCCCAGAGAATCTGAAGTATGTTGTCATTCATAACGGGCAGATTTCGTACAATTAGCGCCATTATTTGCTGTAGTTAATGAAGTGGGTGTAAATCTCGTGGGCAATGATATACAGGAAAAAAAGGAGGTGACATTTAATCATTTTCAGAAGAAAGGAATGGCTTCTTGGTCCTACAATTGCTGCCTATTTCCCACAGTTCCTAAAGATCTGGAGGAAAGCACATGTTATGGCACTCCTAAAGCCTGGGAAAGATTCATCCAATCCCAAGAGATACAGACCAATACACTCTTCAACCATACCTAGAAGCTCTTTGAATGTCTCTGCCTCAATCTTATCGCACCTGTGATAGATGGAACACCTCATACCAGAACAAGCAGTTTCGGCCAGGCAAATCAACAACAACCCAAGTACTCAACCTACTCAACACATTGAGGATGGTTTCGAGAAGGTTATGGTAACCGTAGTCATGTTTGTTGACCTATCAGCAGCCTACAACATTGTTAATCACAGATGCCTACTCCATAAAATTCTGGTGGAATCACCACGGAAATTCTGCTTGACATGAGCTTATCAGAGGAATTGATGGCAAAACAGGATGTTCTTTGTCTAGCTAGGAGAGAAGAAGAGCGATGGCGTAGGCTCAAGAATGGTATACCACAAGGGGTGTGCTAGCACCTCTCCTGTTCAACATCTATACCAACAACCAACCTAGTGAGTGCAGGAACCTGTCGTTTATCGTATGCAGACATATTGGAATTAGTGCCACAAGATGCCGACTTCACAGTGTTGAAGAGAGACTCTCCAAAGCTTTGGATGACTCAACTCTCCTTATGAAGAAAACCACTTACGTGCAAATCCATCTACGACACAGGTGTGTGCTTTCCATTACGCAACCGTGAAGGCCAAACGTCAGGTTAAAGTTACCTGGTTCTGGAACACCCCTGGAGCACTGTGATAAACCATTGTCTATCTAGGAGGTACCTTGGACGCACTCTTCTTATAAGACCCACATTGAGAAGACGAAAGAGTAAAGTATGATAGGTTAGAAGGGGTTAAATGTTTGTGAACGTCAGAGAAGGGTTCGAAGTTTACATGGAGTTATAAAAGCAGCGACAGGCAATATACGTAAGATCGATGAGGCACTCCGAACCTGGCCTTATATTCTATATTCTACACGTCCACACGTAAGGACCTCTCGTCGATCGTAATCACGCTGTATTTTCAATTCCGGTTCTTCACCTGATACGCACTGTCGCGGAACGGCGTGGTGTTCTATTGCGTGAACCGGTAAGTGACGCCGCAATTTGCCTTCCTCGAGAAGGGAAAATTTTGCCGGGGTGATTACCAGTAATGTGAGGAAGGGAGGTCAGTTTCTATTGAGTACATTTAATCCCTTCTCCGTCTCTTTTTCCGGTAAATGGTGTTCAATAGAAAAACACCTAATGTCAGGATTTTGGGCTGTTGTGCTGCTATTGGGTAGTTTACCTGCATTCACTATGAGTACAATATGCTATCACCAATGACACAGTTCAGTGGGTTTGACTGGTACATAAATTGACAATGAACTGGACCTTGTGTGATCTGGTTATCATTTACCCTTACAACAACCAGGGTGTGGGGTGTATTTTCTAAAGACATGGTGCATGAAAGTTACTGAACTGTGCCGAAGGAATTGAGATTTTTACTAGCTCCATAGTGATTAGGATTAAAGGGAGTTCACTACTAATGGGGAGAAATTTTGTAATTTTGTTGCGTAATGTATACTAGTCTTGAAATTTTTCTTTGAAATTGCTAAAAAGGACTTGTGTGCAATGCTCGCATCCCCCTTTCAATCCCCTGCTTATCCAATAATAGCCATTCGTGCTTGCTACTTCAACCACTTTTCCTGCAACTCCTCTTTGCTTCCTGCAATCACCACAGGTCATATGGTACAGTATGGTCCCTTGGTAAGCTCATCGAAATCGGCAGGGATGGTATGTTACTATTTTTGTCATCTACACTGATGGTACCTTTAATGAAGGTATTTCTGTGATAAAAGGAAACTCAAATACTTCCAAGATCTCAATTGTTAATTTGCTCTTTGCAGTTTTCACCATTGCATTGAGATCTACCTGGCAGTAAAATGTATGGAGGAGTAGTAGTAGTAGTTAGTAAAACCAAAGGTTTAATCCGGTTTGTCCCGTCAACGGGGGCGTGGGCACAGGATTCACCTCACATTCGCAGCCCCAAACCGCTCTTATCCTTCCTCCATTTCACCCGATTCAGGTTTGATTCTTTCTGACACGGAAGGACCTTGCCAAGAGATGTATTGTCTTCATTTATTCCAATTCTAGTTCGAGGGCTCTACATCAGGGGTTCCCAACCTGGGCGTCGCGACCCCAAAAGGGACCCTTAAGAACTGGTCGCAAAGGTAATTGAAATAATAAAAATGGAAGTACTTGCCATGAACGGCAGGAACAGAATTGGCAAATAAAATAATTTGGACTATGTCAAGCAAGCCTAAATGATTTTGCAGTGTTTGTATATCAATTGAATTTGTATTGGATTAAATTTTCGAGCGCCAAATCTTCATTTTAATTGTCACTTACGGCTGCCCAAAATTCAACCTCGATTATGTATAATGAAATCAGTGGTATTTTGCACACTTGTGTGCACTGTTTTAGGAATGGAGCACTATGCCCTTGGAACACTACATCACGTTGCTTGTCACTCGAGTGGCTCATAGATTCTGTTTCTCAATTTAAAGATTTTTAAGGGGATGCACTGCTTCCCTGTGGTCAGTAGATTCAGAGTTTATAAGAGACCTTGTTGCCCCTTCCCCTGCGCTGAAAACTTTGTTGCCCATGATGTGCCTCTCCAAAGTACCTCATTTTTTTTTGTTGATGGTCAAATTTCTTTTTGGAATATATTTTTTGAGTAATGGAGGTTGTGGCAAGCCAAACGTGTCAAGAATAATGGGGGTGGGTCTCGGGTTCAAAAAAGGTTGGGAAACCCTGTTCTACATGCAATGGTTGAACCAGACTAAGGCTGAATAACCATGTGACCTGTGATTCAAAACGTGCCAGGAAAGAGTTGTTATCTTGATATCCCGTGGCAAACTAAGCTTCTGCATTTAGGTTAGGATTTAAAACAAATGATTTACACATCAGGGATTACAAAACTGTAGACTTCATAGGTACAGGTAGTAGGTATTCCAACTAGAGAGTACCTACCATAAAGATACGGTACCTCAATCACACAGGCACTTCACAGTAGGTACTCTACCAGGCAACAATAGAGGGCGCTGTCAAAGTATCGCTTGAAGACATGTGCATCTTGACAGTGCCTTCCTAGTACACAAGATGTTGATTGATGTAGTTTCTATGTAAGTTTCACATTGTAATTTGTATACATAGAAGTCAAAAGAGTAATTGTAGAGTATGCTGCATCTTGGATTGCTAGTCCATAGCCATGGAGGAGTTCCAGATTTCTTGTAACAATGCACGGTACCTGATTTTATTGTGTAGCATCCAATCCAGAGCTTGACAGTGTGGCCATGGCCTGCACAGCCTCAGACAGGTGACCAAGAGATGGGAGTATCCACATTAAGGGATCAGCAAGGCTGTCGCCGTTGTCTGGTTTAAGTTGCACTCGGTGTGTCTGTGAATCGCGTTCTTCCAGCTAACATACGCACGTCCATCTTTATTGTGACTTTCTGTGTCGTATGTCAATGGTGGCATTTGCGTGTTTTATTTCCTGGCCAACAAAATGCCCGGCAGAATTCGTTAGAAATGCTTATTTCTGTGTGTGGTTTTGCAACATCTTTGTTTTTCCAGGAATCTTCAGTTCCAATCCATGCTGGAATGTGCCGAATCAACCAATTATTAGCACCAAAAAAATCTTGGTTTTTTTGTAAATTCTTGATTTTCAAGAATTTTGCCAGCTGGCCCTGCATAAAGTTATAAGGAAGGCTTATTTTCAGAAAGGTTGATTAGCATCAAATGGATTGGGTTGATGCAAATTTATGGAAAATAAGCCTAAAAAGTTGAGATGGAGAGTTGTTGAAACATGAAATGGAAGTCAAATATTAAACTGTAAAGTACAGTATTTAAAGAATAGTTTAATGATGTTGCTTCAAGTTCTAAAACTTCTACCTCAGTAGGGGAAAACAACTTCTTAAATCTGGCATGCATGTAGGTGGTTTTTTTTTGAACAAAACAAAAACTACAACAGACTCTTTCAAAACTTGCCTAGCATTTGCTTTTGAAGCAAAAACAATTATTTCTTGTGATATTGGTCATATTCTTCCAACACCAAGGTTTAACTTGCTACCATTTACTTTTGAAAGCCAAAAACATACTAGAAAGCGCAATTTTAAGATACTTCTTTAAAGCTAAGTGATAGCTGATCTCGTACGTACTTCAAAAACCAGTAAAAACACGAAACTTTTCCATTTAAATAAAAAATAAACAAAATTTTACAAAAAAAAACACGTTTTTTTACCTAAAACACTTGAAGCTCAAAGCATACACCGACAATTTATAGGGCGGTCAAACACCAGCATGACAGTAATATGCACGTACCATTTTCATCGGCCGAAATTGAACGACAGTTACAGAGATCCGCGACAAAAAAGGCCCCAAAATGGCCCGAGTTTTAAAAGTTAATATACTGTCGTACGCGACCGATAATTAGTTTTGATCTTGATTTAAATTTCCCACACACAAGTTTTTAACTGCCTAGCATTGCCTTAGAAAGGCAAAAAAAACATTTGTTGATCTTGATTATATACGTTCCAACACACGAGGTGGCTTGTCAGGAGAAAGGAATTGGGTGTGCAACACAAGTGGACTGCTTTATTTCTTGGAAGGGAATCATTGGAATGTTGATTTGAGGAATTGTAATCAGGTTGGTGTTAGTGATTGTGGTGGTAATTATAATACGCGGTCGGCTTTGTATTATAGTGCTATTTCATCAGATCACAGCGCTGTTGCCTTTATTATTATGCCGCCATCAGGGAAATTGTCACAATCATTTCGCTTCACCTAGGCGGCACTGGCCAAGCGCACAATCCTATCAGCACTCGATGTAATATTCCCCCTAACAGCTTCCCTGAATATCATTGGTTGACAAAGCAAGAGAGGTAAAGTGCCTTGCACCAAGTGCACAACTCATTGGCCGCAGCGGGGCTCGAACCCGCAAACATTCAGATCTTGAGTCGGCGGTCATATCCAATGGACCACATGTGGTTAGTGAGGTCCAGTCTTGATTGTAGCGAGGGAAGTGCTTGAAAAATGTCCTTATAAACTTGAAGTATGATAGTGTTGAATACTCTGTTGGTGGAATGGTGGGGACTGGTGTTGGTTGGGCATGGTACCTTCAGTACCAGCATGGCCAGGGGACCCTCTCGGGCTTTGTGGAGTTATAGGAGAGTCAATCAAGTTCACTAAGTGGCTGCTGAGAAGTACACAGCTACATGATGTAAACATGAAACCAATATTGCTGCATGCTTTGGGGCTCAAACAATGTGTCCTTTCATGTTACCCAATTGGTGTACTGACTCAATCTGGTTGACAATTCTGAAAGTTTCTGTGTAGCAAGAATTTACTGTGATACTCAATACTCATTCATGTGTGTCAGTTAATGGTTTAAAAGTCCATATTTTATTGATTAAAGCTGTTAAAAGTTGATGAAAATCAGGTTCATGCAGTGATTTTTTGATTTTTTACAATGTACTGCATTATTACCTGTTTACATGGATTTTTTAGTATGATGTACTTGGAGAGGTGTGCTCAGTTTGGTCAGCATTGCGGAAAAGTGGGGATTTTGGAAGCTCCTTCCCGGGAAAATCTTGCAATCCTTGCGGGAAGGAAATGAGGAAGGGGGAAGAAAAAGAAAATGAGAAAGAAAATAACAAGAAAAGGATAATAAAATAAGCAAAAGTCATTTTTTATCAAAAGTAAGGTCGAAATAAATAAATATCAATAATGGAATTCCCGAAATTTAGTAATATCCGGCGTCAATGTCGAGCTCAGTGACAGGCTACAGCCAGCGGATGGTTCTGAAAAAACCGGCTGTACCGCGGGGAGGGAAAAGCACTGATGATTAAAACACAAAAACGGTCCGGGAAATTCCTCAAGCCAGCTAAGCTTTCAACTATACTGATCTTCAAACTTTGCGGCTCATTGCCCACAGATAATCACATCACCCACGTGTAATTTCTGATCACAAATTTGACAATACCGGGTAAGATTCTAAACTGAGTTCTAAATAATTCGTTTTTTTTGTGTCAAATATCACTTGCGTGGGCCATGCCGTCGGGGTTGGCCGTCGGCCATTTTGTACAGTTTTTTCAGCTAAAATAAAGTATTTTTAGCAATAAAAACACATGATTTTATTTGATTTCAATTCTATGTTAGTCATTTCTGAAATGATTTTTAAAATGATTCTAACTTAATTACCGTTGTTTATTTTTGTCTTACTTGCAATAACATATGAATGGAAAAACTATGTTCTATAGTGTTTGGGTTGGATCCAATTTATACATCTGCATCTATTCCTCTAGTAAAACGGAGAATCTGCATCCCACTAGAGTGGTGTGGGCGGGCGGCGGGCTAGAGGACTAATAAATTTGGCATGTTGACACCAAATCACAAAAACTCAGCAGTGGTCTTCTTAAAATGATCTAACTTTGGAGAAACTGAAAAACTGAAGCTAGGGAGATTATTCCAGTGTGGTATAGTGGTAGGCAAAAAAAAAATGTTTACTGTAGATTTACTCTTTGGCTTGGGCTTTTGGGTGCCCGGCGGTGAATGAATACATGTGAAATCTTCTATGGGTCTGGTCTGTCTGATGAGGTATTTGCTTGCATCAATCTCACTAAGCCATGAGATATTTTATAAAGCAACATGACGTAAATAAGTCCTCTGACTCCAAGCGATGGCCAAATTAGAGTGTCCGCATAGCACTGACGCTGGCATTCTGTGTAGTTGTTACAACACATTCTTGCAGCCAAATCTCTGATACTTTCAAGCTGTTTCTTTTCTCGTCAGTAACATGGTGACTAACCACAAACGCCAAATTCAAGCTTAAGCCGTACCAGGGACTTGTAGAGACGAGACTTTACTTCTCTGCGAAAGATGTTAAACAAACAAAGGTTTTTAGTTGCGTCAAATAACACCAACTGTTGGTTGGCGCCCGTAGTGATTTTATTAATGTTGGGATGCCCAGCTACAGTCGTCACTGAAGATTGAGGCCCAATACGAGAGTGGATGTTTCGGAGAGGTTTTTATGTGATGATGTTATAGCAATAGATGATCGGGGGTTCTTTTTGGTTGTCTTGTGCATGACAAAACATTTATCTGCATTAATTAAATTTATGTCCCACTCACCTCCATCTGCATTGGCATCAAGGTATTTCTGAAGCGTGGCCACCCAAAAAGCATCAGCAGTAGATTTTATTTGCCGGTTTATATTAAAGACATCATCAGCAAAAAGCATGGTTTCCGGGATGAAACATATGTGGATTATCATTCACATACAGAAGGAAGACGTAAGGGTCCAAGAACATGGCCTTGTGGTACTCGGAGATTGACGGCAGCCGTAACAGACTCCTCACCATCAATGACAACTTTTTGAGTATGTGTAGTTAAACAAAACATTTGAAATCCAATTAAGTATGTTACAGTCGATCCCATAATGCTCAGCTTAAGAAGGAGTTTGGGTGTGGTACACGGTCGAACGCTTTGTAGAAATCGAGCAAGACTGCGTCCACTTGATTTCCTTTTACGACAGATTTTGCGAGGTCTCCACAGTGAGGAGAGTTGGAGTATCGCAAAACCCAGTTTTGTAAACCCATGTTGACAATCTCTGTGAGATTTGTTTGACGTCGAGGTGTGAAAAATAACATGAAGATGGATAACATGGTCCAAAATGCCAGCAAGACGAAAGATCGCCTCCAATTCCCCTTTTCAAAACTGGGGTTGATGTTGGCAGTCGTCCAATCAGTAGGGAGTGGCCCAACAATATATTGATTAACAAAGTGCAGCAACGCAAGAAGGAGCAAGCTCCAGTACTACATCCGTGAGAATACGATTGGGGGATTGTCTGGACCAGATGCCTTAGAAAGCGTTAAGAGCATGCAGAAGTTTCTGGATCCTGCGGGTTCTATTCCACAAATCAATATCAGGATAGCCCTGCTTCAAGCTTGGGATAGAGTTTTAGAGTCCTGCGTAAAAACAGACTTGAAGGAGTTCAAGATATTTGATTCCGGGCTTACTACCAGCCACGGTGCTGTTCCATCTTCATGGATAAACCCAAATATCTCTCCGCTTGGATTGTACGTACTTCCAGAACTTCTTTGGGTGAGATGAAGGTCTCCTCAAGCATATTTGAGATTTTGTAACGTCGATGAGCATCAGTGAGATTTTTCTTATAGGCTTTACGAGCTTCTTTGAAGTACCAAGCATCAGCTTCACTATTAGTTATGCTTGTCGGTTATACAATCTCTGCAGCTTTCTACTTTGGCGACGAAGAGTTTGAGAAAACCATGGTAGATTAAATTGTTGATAAAAGTTTTGACGGGATGTGATCATTGGTAAGAGAAAGAAGATCTCTTTCAATCTGGACCGTTTTCCTCGACTGAATGAGAATGTGCTTCTTGAAAAAGTCTCTCAAAACTCCTTGTCATTGCGGAGTTTGTCAAATACCGGTTATATAAATAAAACTTTCGACGAATTGGCTTGTTTATTACAGCCTGTATTCACGAAATCCTTACAATACAGTGGTTCACTCAGTGCGGGTAAGTGGATACGGATTCCACCGCAGCTAGGATTATGCACTTGGAATTAAATCCAGGATGCTATCTTTCCCGGTGGGTTCTGTATCAAGTTGCTCGAGGCTGAGCTGTGAGCAGATGTCAATAAATTTTACCTTGGGCATGATTGTAATTGCTTCATTGTAACATACTGAACCAGGAAAGAACACAAAAGCGCTATACGATTGGCGAGACAGTGTTGGGCCATGCAATGTGATTGAAAGCTTGGGAATATTTGTATTCCTTTACGCATTCTTTTAAAGAGGTCTGGGATGGGAAGGGAATTATAGGTAAGGCGACCCTTTTTTGTTACAACATGATCGATTGATGAATTGATGATTTTTCACTTTCTGTACCTTGGATAGGGTTGTCTACCAGGACCCTTAGGCTTTAGTTTAGGTGCGTAATTACGTGGATTCGGTTGTGAATTTTCAGTGCTTTTTTGGCGTTGAAAATACCAATTTTATCAGTGCGAGAAAAAATGCGGAGGAGAATTGCCAAAACTCACGGCGTGAAAAGTTTTTTTTAGCGCCGATCCCCCGGACCTTAGGAATCCAAGTTGGAGGTTGAAGAATTTTTTTTTTGTGGGGGGAAGGGAATTCATTTATGTGGAAGCTGTACGGTGGGAAATGCATATTCGGGCTTCCGGGAGGAAATTTACATGTTTCCAGCCGGTTGGCGTCAGTAAATGTACATGTATATTAATGCCAGATTTCACTTGTTATTTGCACAGCTATAGATTACTTGATAAGCAGTGAACCAAATAGACCAGCCAGGATGTAAGACGTACATACATGTAAGCAGGGCCCACTCAACTCATTTGGGCAAAACTACAACTAACTACATTTTGGACCACTATTAATTGTTAAGAAAGGTGAGTCAACTTTTGAGGCACCATATTTGTTGTACCATGTACATATTAAGTTACTGCAGTACAATCCAAGGTGTTAAAAGACAATTTGAGAAAGTGTAGAGAATTTGACTATTTTAACAACTGAATGCTCATGAGAGGCATGTGTGGTCTAGGGAAAACGTGCGGAACTCGTGATCATTAGATCTTAAAATTGTGAGCTCGAGCCCCACTGTGGTGAATGTGTTATGTCCCTGGGCAAGATTCTTAATTGCAATGCACGCCAACCCAAGTGAAATCTGGGGAGCTGCTACTGTGGGAATATTATCAATCAATCAATCCAATATTTCCATCTCCAAATCAATATATACATAAGTAGGTACAAAATCTATTACAAAAGAAAAAAAGGATGTGAAGGAGATGTGGATACCACATAAACGGGGGGGGGGCAGAGGCGTGATAGTTTTAGCAACCAAAAAAAAAAAGTTTCATCAAGAGAAAACAAAGTCAGAACCAATACAAATATTCATAGCAATCCCAGAACGTGAAACCCATCCCTGAAAAACCAAATCACTATCTAACCCACACATTCCTCCTACACAAATAAAGACACACAAACAGGATTACATTAACAGCATAATACATAATCCATATAAAAAAAAAACGCGATAGACGAAAAGACAAAATGCCAAATTGGAGAAATAAATGACAATCGGTTTGAGAAAAAAGTGATTTGTAATGTAAAATGGAAGTAGAGAAGTAGCACGGGAAATATTTAATGATAATGATTAATAATATGAGCTGTCGTGCAGTTGAACTAATATAGACAAACATATTTTAAGGGAAGGGTTTTTAGTGTGTTCCAGAGTAAGGACCTTGTGATTGAAGAGGTGTTTTGGCAAGTATGAGTGTATTGGTAGGCTTTACATAGAGAATCATTAGATGTCGAGAATCAGGTGAATGTATATCTTTGTTCACAATGAAGTAATTTATCATAAAAATAATGGGTAACAACCCGTGACTATATTAAACATAAAGATTAAAAGATGATATTTGTAGATTCGTAACTTTTAAGGCGTGTCAAGGGTAATAAAAAGGGTTGGTATGAGCTAACCATAGTGAGGTGTAAATGTTTCTAATAACGAGTTTTTGCATAAGAAACAACGTATCTAAATGAGTGTTGTTTTTGTCTGCCAATATACGGCCCATAGCTGAGATAAGGAAGAACAAATGTATTATAAAGGGTACGGAGTGAGTTTTGTGGGATATAAGGGCGAATTTTACGATGATCCATTGTATTTAGAGATTATCTTACAGACATGGGTAGTATGGGAGTTCAACTAAGATCATCATCATAAGATGCCTAAAAAAATTGGTAGTTGGACGAGTTTAATTCTTTATTTCAATTTTGATTTGTATTTGTTTTCTCTTTTTTACTGTATTTGTTTTGAAAATCATGTAATTAGTTTTTTTAATGTTTAAAGAGAGTTTATTAGTTTAAACAAATTAGAATTTACTAATTCAGAGTTAATTGCAGATTCAAGACCTAATGCATTTTATGGGAAAGAGTATGTTGGTATCACGGCAAAAATAATGAATTGAGACGTTTGTGCGCATCAGGGAATCATTAGATTAATAGGAAGAGTAGTGGACCTAGAATGGATCCTTGCGGTATACAATCTAAAGGTTGAAGGCTGTGCCGCCTGTATGGGCCATGTTTTGAGCAGCTACATGAGCCTGTTGACAGGGATTAAGTGCTAATAAAAACTGGTTATTATTATTACTAGCGGGGGCCAGCGCTTCGAACGGGCTCCCGAAGTTGAGTGAACACTGAAACTGAAGCGTAATGAAGAAGTGAAACACTATATTGCAAACCACCGTAACCAAACCCGTCAACCTGAACTTTAGGACTCCCCAGAGTCGCACACTTTAGTATTTGTTATACACTTTTATAACTCAATTATTCCGTACGATCAAATTCCTATAGCCCCGTAGTTACCGATTTCTAAAGGAAGCGCTCAAATGAATGAAGTTTAATCCCGTATTAATTTATTTTTTCTCGTAATTTTAAAAATAAACTCCAATATTTAATTTTGATATACGTTATCCGGAATTTGTTCCTCAAAAGTACTCCCCGTGGGGAACCCGTAAATCCCGTATTTTCCAAATACTTTCCTCATAACTCTTCAAAACTCCATATAATTCTTGCCATCATGTAGATGTAGTTTGCAGCAGTTCCTGTAGCTCAGGCCTTTATAGTTCCTATTTCTAAAAATATTAAAACTTGTCAATATTTCATCCCGTAATTTCCGTATATTTAATTTTCTCAAAACTCTGTTGGGGACCCGTAGTATATAACGCCCCCCCCCCTCGTCACAAAATCCCGTATTTTAGTATTTTGTCTCCTCGGAGTTTTGAACGAAGCAGCATATCTTACGGCTTAGGCATATATAGTTCTCTATTTTCTAAAATACATACGACCAAACCAAATCGAAAATAACATGACGTGTTCGTGGCCGTTTCTTTCTTGTCCCACACCGTATGCACTATAAGGAGCCTGTCTTTTGCGTACCGAATATAGCATGTATAGAGCTTATGCGTAATCACCGTTGCCACGCGTAAAACCAACCGCGCAACGCACCACGCATACGGCCGCTTAGTAACGCGTACAAACAAATGGTAATTATCATGCAAACCGAGCAATTTTCGTTGATTTTAAGCCATTTCGAACGGATTTCGTCCAAATATAGCGATTAGAACACTGTCGGTGTCCTCATGACCTTTCATGCCGAGTTGTTTGGCGCAATATGAATCGAAACTGACGTAGCCTTTCGCGAAAATACATACCATACATACAGACACATCTGGCAAATTATAGTAAGATGAAATGTTTAAAGGGGCCGGCATACAGGGTAAATGCCGAGGGAATCATTTCCGTGTTAATGCCACGATCCATTGCCTGCTAAATAAAACAAGGGCACCATTATTATTTCAAATGTGCCAGTGACACTTAAAGGGAAAGAGGAAATATTCTGAGATTATTTAATATCCACTTATTTGCACTTCGTTGTTTGTATGAGACCCATTGAGATGTTTTGGAGGGTTTTGTGTTATGCAGAATTTGTACTGAGCTTTAGCGTGCAAATAGCAGAAGCTAAATCTTGTTCATAAGTCCATGGAACCACTTGTTAATATTGGCAGCTATGCAAGGGATAGGGCTTGAAGAGCATTGTCACTAAAAAATATAACTGTCTTTCCCGTCCCCTCCCAAGTCGGGTTGAAAATAATATGCAGCGAGATTGACCAAGGTATTTTGCTTATGCAACATTAAATTGAGGGGTGGGGAACAATCTGCACACCAACAATTATAAATAGATGATGTGTTTTAAATCTTACTTCTCTATAAGACTAAAATTAAAAAAAAAAAAAAAAAAAAAAAAAAAAATGTTCTTAAAAAACTTTTTGTGTGGTTTGTATCAATACCTTCCATCATGAAGTCCCACTGTCAGCTCCCATAGTCTTGTCTATCTCCTGATGCTCATAAATACAAGTATAAAACATTTATCTCCGCAATTAAACTCAAACAGTAAGTACTTTCCTGGTATTTAAAATGTTTTCTTCCCTACTCCCATTGTTTTAGTCATTGGGATGTTGTTACCAGATGGAAACATGTTCAACAAATGTTTTGTTAATGCTTGGATTAAATGGGGAGTAGGCATGACCCCTAAACGCCCCATCTGTTTCTAGCGGAGAGGGAGTGAAGGAATAAGGGAAGAGAGGGGAAAGATTAAAGTAAAGAAATTCGGGTTGGTCTCAAACCAGGGCCCTTTGGGCCCGTCTTAACATCAACCCAAGAGATATTAGACCTGACTGTCAATGTCCCCAAAAGTTTACTGTTGATTACTGGTTTTGAAAGGTTTACAAAATTAATCCCTGTTTTAAACTCAGTCGTCAGGAGGAATTGTGGGACAGGGTGGAATGGAGTACAGGACTTTTTCTATTGATCGATTTTTGTCAATGCGACCTAAGCTAATAATTTCTTGGAGGGTTGTGCAAAATTTAGTGCATGTGCATTTTCTAGACATCCAATATGGCGCTATTCACTCTCAAATTCATTCCAAATGGCCATAATTTAGGCACTAAGACCAGGTTTTAAAGCATGAGGAATCTTTTGGAGGGTTATTGACGTGATTTGATCTCAACATTACCACAAATCCATTGGCCACCCTAAAACCCAAATCCCTGACATCATTTAATTGACCATAACTCGTCAAGTATTTGTGATAGAGGCATAATTCTGCGCTCTTACCCTGTAGGAACATTTAGTGTTTAACAAGCTTACCAATCAAGATAGTAGCCAAATGACTGCCTTTTAAGATCCTTCAAAACTACAAATGTCATAGATTCATAATATATTGGCCGTCATTTTGAATGTTGTATGTTGTCAAAACCAACTATACCAGATACGAGTTATTAATGCAAAGTCTTAAATCTCATACTTTCCTAATTTTAAACTTAATAATCATTTTGGTGTTTAACTTAATACACAGTACAGATGTATCGTAATTTATAGGTTTTAAAGAAAGTATAAAGGCAGCCACATTGGCCCCCCATCTTACATTTTTGCATGTTTTAAAGAAAACAGAATTCAGATAAAGAATGGTCCCCCCCAAATGGTCATATACTTATCCCATACCTTAAGTTACACCTTATAATAATAATTAGTTGAATGTAACTACATAGAATACACATATAATGTGGTTTTACTATTTTAAAAGGGTGCTGTATTGCGCCCTCTGGATTTTCAAATTGTCCATTACATAGAAATGCCAATAAGGGTTTCTAGTGATCAAATACATGTATCTCATAATGTAAATCATTAAAGCATGCATATAGACACTGGAAACAAGACCTCTAAAACTGCAAGTGTGCAAGAACACTTGACGACGGTACGGATGCATTGGAAAAATGCATTCTAGAGGTGTTAAAGTAACATTTGCAGAGTGTGGTCAATTGTAACAGATTTTGAACACTGCAGAACATGTTTTAGGGTTAAGGAATTAAGCTAGCGTATAAATAGGTAGTTAAAATGGTAGGAAGGATTAAAGATCATTTTAATGATTCCGAGAGATATTTTGACTTTTGAGCAGCCATATGGATTTTTGTGGCAATGTAATGATAAAATACATTCCAGCACTTTCTCGTGCTTAAAACACCAGATGTACCGAGAAAAGAAATATTTGTCTCTATGGAAATACTAAGGGATTTTTAGTGAGTTTGGACATGTAGCAGCCATTTGGATTTTCAAATGGCACGTAAAAATTTTGCACACCCCAAAAAATATTGAGCTTAGGTCGTAATGAACTACATAGTATATCTATCAATAGAAAAAGTCGTTACTCCATTTCCATCGTCATGCGTGTGTGCCTAAACTTGAACCTGACTACAGTCGTTGTAACAGTGGCAGAATTTTCTTGACTTGGGGACTACTATGACTCGGCTTTCATCTTACAGTCACCTTGAATTTATCAAGGCACATTAAACATGATTGAGCCCAGGATTCCAAGTACGAGGGGTGATTGCTAAGTTCTAAGCCTAAGGTAGAAGAGATATGCTACAAAGTTCAAATTTACAAGTCTTACAGTTTCATTCTCAATGAAAATTCCGAAGTTTCAGTGTATTATATGTTCTATTTTTTAAAACTTGCAGGTGGTAATCAAACAGTGAGAGTTTGGCCGACCAATTGAAGCAATTTAACCGAGAAAATTTAAACAGTTTGAGGAGTTCCTTATTCCTCTTTGGAAGAGATAGTCGTCAGACGGTTGCAAAATTAGGGATGAATAGGTGGAGGGATGTTTACCAGATGAAGCCACATGATGGATTGAAGGCATGGCTACCATAGACTTATGGACTCGGCATTGTCATGAATTCATGATGATGAAGAGGCACCCCCGATGTCAGCTTTCCTCTCCTCAACTTTCTAAATTTTCCTCGGCGTAAGGCTTCAATGGTCAGGCAAACTCTCAATGTTTGATTACTGCAAGTTAAAAAATAGACACAGAAATACACATGAAACTTTGGAATTTTCATTTGAAGAATGAAACTTTAGATGGTGTTAATGTAAATTTGAACTTTGTAGCATATATCTTGCTACCTTAGGCTTAGAATTATCAATCACCCCTCGTAGGTTTAAAGTGCAACATTGAAAAGATACCCCATCTTTTGAAATATGTTGTCCAACCCAGGGGGAGCAGGACACGACCTGCGCGATTTGGACATTTGGGATTTTTTTAAACAGTAATTATGGAAATCTTGCTGTGCATTTTCTACAGCAGCCTCGGTCCCAGTGGCATTACAACAAATCACATCTGTCAGGGTTAGTGGATTAACTCTGCGCCTACAAAACAGTTTAATTTCCAATAACGGTCATTAGATTTAAATATTTGTCTCTGACCAGATAGCCTTTAGTCAATATTGTCTGTAACCATCTGATATGTATAACAGCGCCCTCCTACCGTTACGTCTTTGAAAAAGACTGGCACTCATGTTACGCGGGTGTTGATGCCGATTTGAATGCAGGCTGTTGCTGTTAAGTTGGATGTCCTATCCCACCCTGATCCAACCCAAGCATTCCATCCTTGTGTATGTGAAGCGGGCTTCTGGTTGAAATGAATTATTAACAATTTTGTTTTTGTGGTACTGTATACCTTATTTCCCTGGGTAATGGACGATCTGGGTCTGGTAATGACTATCTTAACCTTGTTTGAAGAAGGCCCCAAAAAGAAAGAAAAATTGTTTCAGGTACCAATAACAGGTGAGGAATGGTTAGAGATGGTGTTTAGATATAAGTTCTGAAGTTTGGTATTTTAAATTGACTCTTCTACTAGTGAGGCATTTTTGTTCATTCGTGCAACAAGCGTTAACCTGGTCTAGTGTCAAGACTTCAATGAGGCAATAGTGCCTGGCAGAATAAATGTTAGTTTAATTCCCATTGTAGTCTTGACACTAGACTAGTTATTGTGCAATATTGACCATGAAATAAACCCATTTTTGATTCTACAAAAAAAATTGATATTTTCTCAGTCACCATCAAAGACAAAAAAAAAATAAATATGACGTTGAAACCAAAAATGTCCACAGCCTACTGGAGCATTTTCCCCTCAACACTATACATTGATAATCAAAAAATATCATCTTCTTAACTACTTGATTGTTAAAAAATCAACCTGAAAACAAAAAAAAAATGTTAAATAAAAGAATTTTGCTGTGATTGTTAAAACAGACCTTAAATTTATTTGTTTCCCTTCTTTTATTAACAGTGAAAAGGAGAGTTAGTCAACCATGGAGGACTTTGTTACATAGTAGAAGATAATGTGTGGATAGTAGGCAGGCACGGCAGCGTGGTATTGGGCACCACACTCTTATGGTTAACACAGAACACCAAAGTCGCGCATCGATGGTGCACTGAAACAGAATACAACAACCAATCCGTGCTCTTGCCGGTAGTTTTTACCAAAGTTTGAGTATGTACAACAATAAGACAGTTTGCCTTCGTGACATGTTATTGTTGGACTGATTGGAGAATGTGGGGGGAAAAAGCAAAACATGGTTCTTGTTTTGTGTACACATGTATGGCATTTCCACTAGTACTGTTTATATGGTTTCTATGACCTGACTTGCCAGATTTTTAAACTTTTCTGGTTCAGTAGTCTTCACTGTAGTTGCAGGTTCAAAGAAAAGTACCATTGGTGTAGTTTTCAACAAATTTGTAATCATAAATTGTAGTATTTTGTTAGAACCCCCACCACAATTTTTTGTTCAAATTAAAGAGATCGTGTAGTTGTATTTTAAAACAAAGTGATGATTTAGCCATAAATTTGTAACCCTGCATTTCTATTTTGTGGAAGTTTGGCTACCAAAGGGGAAATCGGAGGGGGGGGGATTTGTCATGTTAATTCACTGATGAACCTGATCGGTTTGTCATGGATGGACATTTGACAAATTTTGATAGTTTGAAATTCACTGATGAGCCTTATCGGGTTTGTCATGGATGGAACGTTGACAAATTTTGATAGTCTGAAAGCCTGTAAAAAAATTTTTAAAAATAGAGGTGCCAGTGAATTGTTTTGTTTTATTGTGAAGGGTACTGCTGAGTATGTTGAAACTTGAGTATTGTTGAAACTTTTTCTACTCACCTACCTATGTTCAAGCCTTAAGTATTATCAAACAAAATTTTGAGAAGTAATAAACTTGGACCAAATTAATGATAGTGAGAAAAGTCCCTCTGTGATGTTGTTTTTTACACCTCCATAACAATGTAAAAAACCTGTTTCAATCAATTGCGATATGGTAAAAATCTTAAAGTGAAAATAAATTTTTCACCCTGATGCTAACCCTAAACCGATCAGCCTCTGATAGTGCCTTAAAGAGACATGAGGAGATATCCAGAAAGAAATGCCGTCTTTATGTAATAAGATGATGATTTAGTAATTTCTGTGTGCATGACAGAAATTCCAAGCCTTTTTCTATTGGGACGATTTAGATAACAGGCAAGTTCAAAACAAGGTTTTGCATTTTTCTTTTGTACTTGTTTGTTCATTAAACTTATTTAAACGTTCTCGGTAGGTGGTCTACAGCAGTTCCAGTGCAATTTGAGAGAAATTTGTATCCTCAAAAAATAATCTCCTCCTGTAACTTTAACACTAGACTCCAACATACATTAAAATGCAATTGCTCTTTTCAATAAAAGTGTTTTAGCATGAAATCTTACTATACTGATCAGTATACTTCTGGAAGTCTTGCATGAAGAGTGATATTAAACAGTAAAAAACATTTTGTTGGAATTCCAGTGGGTGACTGGCAGGAAGTACAATCTTACCAACTTCAATTTTTGTAAAAATAAAAGTAAAAACCACAGAATCTGGCAAAATACTGGGTTAGCGAGTCAGAGGGGTTTTGACTCAAGATATTGCATATTTGCAGTAAGACTCCCATGGCATATAGTGTTTTGAGAGTTTTTTATTTTAAAAACTGACATAAAATTAAAGGTACAACATTTTTCCCCAAAAAACATGATTTTAGTAGCTAAGAAATCATGGTTTTAGGGAAAATGGTACAAAAATTGTGAAATTTCTAATTTCTTATAGGAGCAAATACGAAATTACGCCTATGTTTTACATTGAAATATAAGCAAATCAAAATCACCTGTTTTCTCTCTTTTAAGACATTTCTGTAGCCAAACACAAGGTAAGAAATCTATTGACTTTCTAATCTATATGAAAATACTATTATGACACAATATTTGGGTGCCTCAAAATCTCTCGTTGCACCTTTAACAATATGTTTAGTACCTTCAAGGGAAGAATCAAAGCTGTATTAGGTAAATTGTGGACTTCTGCCAGATTGTGGCAAGTTATCTGTGTAAGGCTTGTGATTCAGATATCTGTATTGTAACGATAAGAATTGAATGGCAAATTGCACTGCACAATCACAATACAATGGCATACCTGTGCAAGAGGGCGTGTGAAAAGGTGTTCACAGTAAAAAAAGTGTCGAAAGTATTAAAAACTAAGGCTGGTATTCTGAAAGGGAGTCTAACTTTAAAACCTGGGTTTAAACCAGGGTTAGTCCTACATGAGTGGATCTTTTTCCCTTTCAAGATACTTTGAAAGTTTAATGTAACTGGTTGAGAAACTTCCTCTTGGATGGGCCGTTCTGGCCCATCCATTAGGAACTCTCTCACACATTACAGCACATTTTTAAAGTATGTTAAAAGGAAAAGGTCCACTCATATAGGACTAAGCCTGGTTCAAACCCAGGTCTAAAGTTAGACTCCCTTTCAGAATACCAGCCTAAATAATTACAGATTGCTACACCAAGGCCTAAAGGATAAGCTACACTTGTGGTTTTGATGGTAGAAGCAATAATGCATACATATTGCAAGGCCCTATTCACAATTTTGCTTATAGTGATAAAACATTAAAACAGCAGTCTTTTTGTCTCCATCTTGGGAATGAAATATATTTGAAGGTCACATTTCAGGCCGACAATGAGAAAAATATAGCCTTTCAAAATCAATACTATTGGGTCAGAGCCAAAAATAGTCATCATCAAAGGTGAAATTTCAAATTGCTTGTATGAGTGAATACTGTCATGGTTTGAGTAGAGTAATAATTGAAGTGCATGGATCAAAACTTTTTTCGGTTAAAAATAGCGTCGTTGGCGAGATATAAACAATTAAAGATGAAAATGGCGCCCTCTTGATGTGGTGGGACGGAATTGAAAAAAAGTGATATGTAATTAAATAATAATAAGAGGTAACAACAAAATTGTTTTTGATATTTAGTAAGATAATTTTGATACCAAAAATATGTGACCTTGTGTTTCTAGAAATTAAAAAATACGAAAAATAATAAAATAATTCCATCCCACCACATTTTGTGAGGGTTTTTTTAAGTTCACGAACAAACAAAAAATATAAATTTCAGCAAAACATGTCAGACCATCAAATATTAGGGCAACTAATATTTCTAAACAAAGAAATCATGGTTTTAATACATTATATTGATTTTGTGATGGTTTTTATTGTTCAATTTGTGGTGGGACGGAAGCAATTGTGGTGGGACGGAATAACACATGGAGGGCCTGGATTTTGCAGTTATCAGGAGTTATAAATTTTTTATGTAATATAAACTATCTCAGATTTTTAAGTGAAAGAAACTTTATTCACTCTGGCCCTAAATCATTTTAAAAATCTAGAATCACCTTGATTGAAAAACTTTTATACATTCTTTGAGTACTCAATCGTATGGTGATGATGTAGACCCACAATGTGATCAAGATATGCCTGGAACATCAGAAACTTCTTCAGTGTCTCAGAAAATTGACTGGGGTACAGGGGATTGGGGTCCCTGTATTTTATGACAATACAGTGTTTCCAAGGGTGATGGTTGAGATGATTGGTACCATAACCAATGTTAAGGCCAAGGCCAAATCTGGGGGAGGGGGTACTGGAAGTGGCCCAGGGAACCAGGTGAATGCAAGTATGACCCTCAGTATGTTCTTGGAAAGATTCCACCTCCCATTCCAGTTGGGACAAGGGGTCAATGCATACTTCATGTATGTTACCGGAGCAATGTGGGACATTTATAAGGCAAATCCACTTTAAAAAACTACAATGTAACAAAGATTCAAGGATATCATGCCTAGAAAAAAATTAAGTGTTCTAATTATATTGGTGATTTGAAACTGCATTTCAGTGTTAAAGTGAACTTGATCATAAATCAATGCTTGTATTTAGGCCTTAATTAAAGATAATTAATTGCATGTAGGACTTAAAACATTATTACTTTGTAATATTGTGGAGTTAGCACTCAAAATTGGGTCATATTATCAGCTTAAAACAACTGCTTCTGACGTGATTTGATAGAGACTTATATTGGTGTGGTTATAATGCTTTGTGTGAGCCTATATACATTGTACTGTATAATAACCCATAAATAGTAGAGTAGGATTATTAGATGACATAAAACTATTTTCCAGTTTCAACCATTTGTAATTTGTAGTCCCTGTCAAAATTAAAGAACATTTTCAAAATTCAAATATATTTGGTAACCATAGTAACAGAATTTTTAAAAGTAATAATACCTTGTACTTGGGTGAAATAATGAACCTTAATGTAGTAATCTTTCACTTAAGTTTCAAGACAATTTTGTCCAAGTTTTGACACTAATACAATAACCAATAGTAATGCGGACAAAATTAAGTCCCACCACATTCCGTCCCACCACATTCCGTCCCACCACATCGACCAATTTTTTTTTAAACACATGCTATGTGAAATTGTGGGAGGTCTCTTTTTTCATTCTTTGCATGTTAATAGTAGGATTGTTGGACTATATATCAGTGTTAAAAATTGAATTCAAATCCTTGTACTTTTGATAAAAATTATACAAACGTTTGGTGTTAACAATTATGTGCAAGCTATCGATCCGTCCCACCACATCATTAAATTTGCTTTGCCATGGAAACACTCTACATCCTTTGCTTCTTTTTGTTGTTTGTATATGTAGTGTATAACTTACTTGTTCTCACAGACATTAATTAGGATACATTAAAACAACAACTAGGGAGATGCAACTGACAAAGTGCCTATCAAATGTTCCGTCCCCTCCACAAACGTAAATTTTTGGCTCTGACCCTATTGGTAAAAAGGGGGGTCCCAAAGACGACAGAACACCACCTTTAAACAATTGGGAATTTAACTTTTGTCCAAATTAAAATGGAGATAGTAACTGAAATCTGTTTTAGCATTTGATTGCCCCGCGCGGGGCTAAGATGTGGAATAACTTGACCGACATGGAGTTTTTTGCTATATTGAAGGATGAAGAGCCTTGGTCATAACAATTTTTCATGACAATTGAAAATGATGAAAGCGTGTTAAAATTACTTAATGGTTATGTAATGAACAGGGCTTAAAGGGGCATTTCCTGATCCACAGCCTCGTCCCCCCCCCCCCCCCTTACCTAAAAATGTTGAGACAGGTACTATATCATGCTATTCAGATATATTGACAATTTCTTTGGTAGCTGACATCAGTTTGATGAGGGTCAACTATTTAGTACTATTACCGTAACTGACTCGAGTATAGTCCCACCTCGAGTAACCCACCCCTAAGTTGGGAAATCCAGAAACGTAAGGTCCCCGTATAATCCCACTATAAATTTAGGCCATTCAGATGGCCGTGTGTTGCACGATCTAAAAAAAAAGGGAACGGAAAAAAAAAGAAAAAAAAATTGTGTGTGCGTGTCTTTCTTTCTACACTATAATGAATATACTGTTTCCCTTTGTGGGGTGCTGCCGCCAAGCTCAATAATTATACAATATTTACTGCAGTGTGGCGTGGCATAAACCACACAAAAATGGCCTTAAATTTTGTTCTTTAATGGTGGTGATGCTTCTGAAAAGGAAAACAGTCCTGTAGGTTTCCCATTTTCTTCCGAGACCGACTTATTTTTAAAGGTGCAACGAGAGATTTCGCATATCAGGTGTCCCTAAAAAAATCAAAAGTACTGATTTTGTCCTGGTGTAAAGCTTTCCATCAAAAATATCCCCATCTGAAAGGATTAAGCTGAGAAATGTTTCTCTGGTACTAAAATAGTGAAATTTCTAATTTCGTATAGGAGCAAATACGAAATTCAGCCTATGTTTTATATTGAAATACAAGCAGATCAAAATCACCTTTTTCTGTCTTTTAAGGCATTTTGCAAATACAAGGTAAGAAATCTATTGAGTGTCTAATCAATATGAAATTACTATGACACAATATTTGGGTGCCTCAAAATCTCTCGTTGCACCTTTAAGGCCTAACTTTAAACAGTTGATAAGTATGCCAAAAGTCCAAGTCAGACCATTTAGTTTCTAAAAGATATTTTTTTTTCTTTTCAATACTGGTGTCATGTTTTTTTTTCATGAATAATCAATAAATCAGGTTACAAAAAATGTATTGTTTTGTTTTCTCTTCTAGATTTGGGACGCGGACGCTGTCTTAGTGTCTTTGATATGAAGAGGTCTGGTATTAAAAACAAACAAAAAACAAACAAGACCAGAAAAGCAAACCATGCAGAACAAACCGAAAACAAAAACAATCACATCCCTTAATAAGTAAAGTACAAACTGCAATTTGTTTGGAATGAAAAAAATTAGCATTTAATGATCTAATGTGTGACTATGAAGCTGTAGTTTAATGTGCCATCAAAGCCATGTGATTGTAGCGCTATTCCATGGGAAATCACATCGGCCCGGTGCCCGTTTGTGGTCTAAAGAAACATGTGACCAAATTAACCTCGTGGTTCATATCAGGCCAAAAAAAAAATTGTTTGATTGTCCTCATCCGACCGACCCTAATTTTGGAAATCAGGAAAAAGTTTTTTTTCCTTTTACTGTGCAAAAGAATACCGACCCTAATTTTGAAAAATTCCTAAAAAGTTTTTTTTTTCAATTTTAACTTTCTGAAATGTAAAAAAGATGTTTAAACAGTTTCTTAGCATGTTAGTTGGGTTTCATAATGTACAAAGATGTATTTTTGAGTAAGAATCAACTTGATTTTTAGTGTTTGATTAACTTATTATACAAACAAACATGTTTCAATACAGTTTGCTATTGACATTTAAAAAAAAGAAAAAAAAAGTTTTTCCGACCGACCAACCAAACTCTAAAAAGTCATCTATGGACAATCAAACAATTTTTTTGGCCTCACTGTATTGCAAGGGTGTAGACCAATGAGAGGGGCGGTAATGGGCATGACGTCATATGCTAATTATGCTACGGGATCTAGCATGTGTTAAGTACAGTGTACAAAATTTTCGGATTATGTGAACAAACAATAAATCAACACACATGATTAAAATGTTTCTCAACTTTATTATACATTCATTATACGCACAATATTGCATCAATTGATAACCTACAGACACTGAAAGGCATAATATGGGACTTTGTGGATTTTGTGTTTCGATCAGCACCCGAGTAAAGTCCCACCCCCAAATTCCGAACATATTTCAAGTTAAAAAACAGTGGGACTATACTCGAGTCAGTACGGTATATGGTGATCATTGAACTTCAGTCATTAAGTTTGAGATACCATACCATATTCAGTAGCTCTCAGTTTTTAATAAAAAGTCACCCCCACAAGCATTTTTTTGTTTGGAAACTGTTATTTATCTCAATTCTTGGCTATTTTCAGATGTTTTTAATAATTCCACCATTGCGCAGGGCATACATTTGTGCCTAGCATCAAAATGGTTTTTTTTTAAAGTACCACTAAAACAAAGATATGATACATGTTTGATTTTAAAAAGTTCATGTAGGGTAGGTGCATGTGCATATACATTTACTGGTAAGTGCATGTTCATGTACATGCATTGTCTTGTCTGTCAGCAGTATGTAAATGTTACCCTTTCACTCTCATACCTCTAGCACATTTATAGACTGCATTAGGTGATTATAAAGGAGCATTTGACTACAACTTAATGTCAAAGGTCATGCAGGGGTCTTTAGAGGTCACAAACTTGAGCAACATTGTATGTTGCCTTGGTTAAAGCTATACTCGTTCACATTATTATCTTGTTCATGTGCTTGCTCGGAGCAAGATAAAGAAATCCCTTTTTTTTTTAAATTTTGGTTAGTTTTTTAATTTGTTTGTTTTAGCCATATGCTCAGGCTAATTGCTGCCAAACTTGGTCAGAAGTTCAGAAGTTGACCCCAATGTCTGCTTTGACCTTTTTGTTAAGAGACAGGGAGGGATTTTTGGAGGACACATTTCTCTCAATTTGCACTTAATCTGTTGTAGAACACCTACCGAGAACATTTCAAATGTTTTGACTTGTCTGCTGTCCTAATAGGCCTCCATAGATTTTATGAGGATACAAATTTCTCTAAATTTGTACTTGATAGGTTATAGGACAACTACCGAAAATGTTTCAAATATTTATTGGACAAACAAGTAGAAAAGAAAACCAAAGACTATGTTTTGTACTTGTCTATGATCTTATTACATGTTCACTTCAGGTGTGATCTAATACATTGGCAAGCATTCCAAATGCAAAAAATCAAAGCTTTAATTTAATTTGCCAAGTCTAGCAAATTATGGTCCCTGGATCACTACAGGGTGGTTCCCCCAACCAACTTTTGTGGGACATCTAGTCTGAGGGTGTAAGTCCACTCCATGTAATTGCCTATGTAACGTGCCCAAAATGATGTCATTGGTCAATTGGGACTGGCGTTACTTCAGCCGTTGCGGCCTTGTGACAGGGCCAGCAATTAGCGAGTGGCTTAGTTAAAACTTGGGGTTTCCCACAAATTTTTCTGGATGTGGGAAATTTTACACTTGTCACAATCCGGCTGGAGAAAGACAGTGCAAAAATCACCACTTCCCATCCAGGTGGCTAGCGGGTATTGGATTGGGGTCCCCACGTGGTGGGTGCACTGAGGGGTGCACCATAGGTTGGTGGCGTTGGTTTGGCTTATCCAGGTACTGGAATCATCCCCTAATAGGGCTGTGCATATGTTTGCCTTAGGTAAACCTGGCCCTGTATGGGCAGCTGGGGATGAAGCTTAGTATTCTAGAGATTGGCCAATCGCATTGGTTCCATTATTTGTGCGTTGGCATGGTTTTAAGTCACCCCATTTCCTACTGGAAATGCTTGTGTGTATCACCAGTATGGTTTCAATAAATTGGTCACTGTCTATCCAGCCCTTCCTGCAAACACTAATTATTGACTCCCTTGTTACCTAGCCATGTGTCTCTTTAAAGTTTTGCAATTTGGTTAAAATTTTCCAATTTCCACAGTGTCACTTCAATTTGAACCAACTTGGTAAAACGGTAGGCAGGAGGCAAAGGGTGACCTTAAAGGCTGACTCAGAGATTCTGGGGATATATACATAATGCTTGTCCATATACTAATCACTGTGTGAAATAACTAAGCTCAAATCGAAGTTCTTCAAATAGAAAATCATAACTTTGTTATAAACTTCCGGTATCCTATGGCACTGTTATACTGTGTATAAATGTTTACCAAATTAAAAGAAAAATTTCCTTTCTTTATATTCATTTCGGTCTGAAGTAAGTAAGCTTAAAACATGAACGCATAGGCAAACAAATAATCAAGCAAGACAAATATGCATACAAACAAATAATGAGATGAAATTTGTGTAAGGAACACCAGTCGAAATGTGAAGCAGATCGACACAAAGGAGCTACACTGGCTAAACATGTGGAATTATCCAACGAGCATGGAACCACATTCATCAACAGAACATCAGCAAATTGGTAAACAGCATGTGTAAACACTACAATGATGTCATCAGTGCAGATGGAGGAAACATTGAATATTGAGTCTCACCCTGGATGACAAAACAATTAAGCTTATTTTGATTTGAAACAGGCAATTCAAACATTACCTTTCTTTCATAAAAAAGAGCAGTATGCAAAGAATAATGACTTTATTTGATACTGATGAATGTAAAGCTTACATCTCGTTGTTTGTTTTCCTACATATTTGTCTTGTTTATTTGTTTACCTATGCGGCAATGTTTTAAGCTTATTTACTTCACACTGCAATGAATATGGAAATTAAATCGTTGTTAGTAAATTGATCATTTTCAGACCTTTGAATACGGTAAAGTGCCACTCTTTCTGGCGACCTCATTTTTGGAAAAAAGGAGTATGTCCTGATGCCAAAGGCGTTTTTTGAAAAGCAACAACTTTTGTGGCAGAGACAAATGTTTCCTCTCTTCATAACCTTTTTAAAAGTTTCCAATCATGCAGTTGTAAGTGAAGTTATCATGCAGTTCTAAGTGAAGTTATACAATGAAATGTCCTTGGATTTTAGGGGGGAACTTATTTTTTGGGAACCGTGTAATATGTGCCCCTAATACATGAAGATTCGATCTACTTTGGAATTTTGTATTTTAAGACAGAAAATACAACACAGTGGTCTACGGGACAGTGTGTTATGTACATTCGCTCATAACATCAAATGCAATGTCAGAATCAACTAGAATTTTTGAAATAACCTTTTCTTGAGGATAACTTTTAAACCATTTAAACAAAAGTGAAGGTGCTAAGTTCACACAATAAGTCTTAAAAATATAGAGTAAACTGTTAAAGTTTGAGGGGCAAGACTCTTGGTTAAAAAACAGTCTTTCAATAGGAAAGAATAGGTATTTTGTTTGTCGTGAATCAAGTGTCATTTATACTGGATATTACAAGAATGGGGTCAGTGCCAAATTTGTGGTTAAGTGTAGCTGACCCGACCTGTACTAAATAAACCAAAAAGTTTGTCCAGAACAAGTTCCTGAAAAAAAAGAAGTCTTAAGTCTTTTCAAAAGAATCAATCAGACGTGAAATATGGATTCTTCCATTAAAATTCCACAGAAGTGGTCAGCGGTTTAAAAGTTGTAAAAATAAAGCGGTAAAGTTGGCTTTAAACCTTGGCAAAAACACAAAATGCCAGTGTTTAAATAAAATTGGGTCATTCTGATCTTCATATAATATAGACATGTCGTGTTAGAGCAGTTGATCTGAATCATTTTAATTATTTGGTATTTAAATCTGTTGTTGCATGTGGTGTCACAAATGGTAAAGTTATTTTTATGGAGCGAACCCCAAGCTTATATTCTTTGACTAAAGTGACTTTTTTTTATCGAGCGTGAAAAAGCCGAGAACTGTGAAATTCTAGTTGAAATATATTGGTTTTGAAATGTGCAACAAGAGATTTTGTTGTCCCCATAATATTGTGTCTAGTAGTGATTGCATATAGATAAGATCCTTAATAGACTTCTTACCTTGTCTTTTTGGTTACAGAAATACCTTGAAGTGAAAATAAAGGCGATTTTTCATTTTCTTAATTTCAATAAAAACATAGGCGGGCTATTCCATTAATCAACACTCGAGTGTCACCGCAGCATGTCATATGAGATTTTTTCTTTTTTGGGTGAGATATAATATTGATTAGAAATGAAATCCTGAAATTTTGGAGCTTCTTACCAACCGTTCGTTTTCTCCCTCCCGCAGGCTCATAAAAATTTTACGGGGGTCCACATCAAAAATGCTGTGTGATGCAAAGACAATTTTGAGAGGGCCATAATTGGTATTGAAACCCTCCCAACTTTGAAAATCCCTATCTGTGGATGTTTTTGGTGTAGATTCAAATCTGGGCATCAAAAAAAATGTGATAGCTCCTTTTACTCCTTATTAAAGTTATTTCGGTAAAATGCCTATCTTCATCTGGGACCAAGATTGGGGGGGTCAGAACTCATAATAACAATATTTTTGATGTCCATTTTCTTGTTAATTCTTGAGGTACCCACTCCAGGAGACGTTCTATCAGTACAATAGTAATCACATATAGTAGTATTAAGTGAGTTTCAGCTTATTGAAAAATCCCAATTTTGTGCATTTTGACATATATTAGCCCCCCTGAAATCAATGTGACCCATACGACATCACCCCTCCTACTTCAGATATGTTGAAGATGCTCAGCAAGAACTATTTTTGAAGGACCAGCTTGGTGTCTTGATGTCTTCCATTGTTTTCAGCACAAGACACTTTTGCTGATATCCCCATAGAATGTATATGGTGAGATACCTGTGCTGTACCAATGACCTCTGGGTCACGTCTAACTTTGTGTGGTACCTTTGAGTGTGTATTTTGTTTGTGAAAAAATAAGACACCAAGCTAGTGTTCCTTTCAAGAAGAGTTGTTTATTATCTCTTCAACATATCTGAAGTTGAAGGGTGGTGACGAATGTCAAAATTTGGTTTTTGTCCGGGGGGTCAAAACAAATGTGTCAAAAAAGTACACTTATACCATTTTCAAGATGCTGTACCCTCACTTAATTACTTTTCTAATGATTCCATATTGTCTTGGTTTAAAAGGGTTTCTACTATGTAACGCGGATTGACCAAAAGAGGGACATAAAATGTTCTTACTTTTGGAGTTATGACCCTCCAGACCTGGTCCAGAATGAACAAAGGCACATGTTTAGACCTCATTAACTCTAATAGTAAACACCCTATGACTTCACGATGCCCCAGATTTGAATTCTACAACTATATTACTCCTTTAGAATAGTGATTTTCAAAATTGGGAGGGCTCCCCATTACTATCTGTGACCCTCTCAACATAGTTCTTTCACATAGGCCGGCACTTTTTATGTTGACCCCCCCCTAAACTTCCAATTACCTACCGGGAAATGAAATGGACATGATGCTCAAATTTCATTCAGGATATTTCATATCTCATTAAGCTGTCTACCACCACACTTAAAACAAAAAAAATCCGATGACGGGCTGCGTGGCAC
Organism: Ophioderma brevispina; assembly: GCA_023653785.1. Lineage (NCBI taxonomy): Eukaryota > Metazoa > Echinodermata > Ophiuroidea > Amphilepidida > Ophiodermatidae > Ophioderma > Ophioderma brevispina. The sequence continues at coordinate 12,011 of JAMKCH010010335.1, read as the reverse complement.
ATCTCGAATGTTGACATGGAATGGGCCAGGAGGCAGAATTTAGTATGACTCCTTAATTAGAAAATTTCACAATTTTTCCCAAAGAATATTTTTCAGTTTCATCCTTTCATCACATTGGACTTTTAATGAAAAGCTTACATTGGTGCAAAATCAAATTGTCATATTTTTTAGAGTGACACCCTTAATGTGAAATCTCCCTTTGCACAACAGCACACCTTTAACCATAATAGAACACTGTGAGTAAACAAGCTAAAATACACAGCCAGATTCTTGCTTACATGGTAACCCGTTCCGCTGCTACTCTCTCACGTCTACCAACGCATCTACTTGCGCAGTAACCAACTGGGTTTAAAAGTCTTTTCCATTATGAAAAGTTTTCATCAGCTCAGAATTTCCCACAAGGCATACGTATTTCCCGGGAGGAATTTCCCAAATTCCCACGTTTCAAGCATGAGTACAGACAATACCGGATAGATTTATGCAGCTACTCTAGTACGTACTCTACCCCCATCTTGATTGTATTGAAGGTGCTAATATACTCATTCTGTTTTGCATTTCCTTATTGTTTTTGAGGAAAGATTCATTAGGTTCATTCCATGCCAAAACACTAAGGTGTGAAACCACCCCCTCAATTTTTGTTGAATTGCAGCAAAAGGTTTAAACCCAAAATTTCATGGGGCGACAGAGGAGGTCAAAGGAAAAAATTTCAAATTCCATTCATTTTGAAGTTACGGGCTCTCAAAGTTTTACGACTTGGGACTAATAAAACTGTGATTCATATTAAAAAAACTTTATCTTAATAATGCTATTTCATAGAATCGTAGGTTTTCCACTTGGGCATCAATTACAAAGCAAGTAGAATTTTTTCTATCCTCACTAGTACAAAAAATAGGCCCTCAAATAGTTGGCCCATAGTGCAAAATGGACTAAAATGGGACCAAAAACATAGCAGGGGGCGCTTATTTTGACGCGTACCCTGATATGAAGTTCAGCAATTGACAAAGATTTAGCATCCCTAATACCAATCGTGTTATATAGTTTTTGTTGTGTAGTTTTGATATTTCGTTGAACAACAGATGAAGCAAAGTTTGGTCCATTTTGGTTTAAAAGTTTGCAGATTCAGAAACCTTTACCGATAAAAGTGCAATTTGCTAATTACTAGGAAACATTTTTGAACTGGGTCACCTACCCCTGTCCCTGTAGAATTAGTTCGGACATGTTATGGATGATACTGATCACATCTTACAGTTGTCTGTAGTGATGAAAACAAAATCCCAAAATTTTTTGCAATTTTATAAGCGAAATGGGGGTTGGGTCTGAATTTCGGCAATTTTTAAACCAAACTGAGCTTAATTTGGCTTGATATGTAATCCACATTTTTTCACGGAAGACAGAAAAATCAAAACAAAATCTTTCTATCCAAGTGATTGTTTATAGTGTATGCGAAATATTTTTTCAATCTAGAACTTCATATCAGGTGTTACGCGTCAAAATAGGCGCCCTCTATGTGTGGATCCCATTTTAGTCCTTTTTGCACCATGGCAACTTTTTGAGGGCCTATTTTTCTAGGGGATGCAAAGAAATTTCTACTTGCTTTGTTATTGATGCAACAAGTGGCAACTCATATTTATAATAGCATTAATAAAGTTTTTTTACTCCTAGAATCACAATTTTCTAGCCAGAGTCGTACAAACTTTGAGGCCCGTAACTTCAAAACGGAATGGATTTGAATTTTTCTTTGAACTCCTCTGTAGCCCCATAAATGTACCTCTGACTGCAATTTCAACAAAATCTGAAGGGTGGGTTCCACACCTTGGTGTTTGGGCAATGGATGACCCTTACTAATTTGAAATAGCAGAGGCTTATGGGGGGGGGGGGTACACATCCACCCCTTCAATGAGTGTTCCGTCGTTTTTTAACATACGGTCCCGCAGTACATTTTGAGTCAAGGGTTTGAGGGTGTGATGCAACCGCATGAATGTACAGGGCCAACAGCAGGTAAAGCTTTAAATAAAACATTTGCCAATACATATACAAATCTGTCTAATGTGATGGTTGCCCCACCCGCCAAAAATCCTGGCTCTAGATGCCACTGGGATGAGCAGCATCAAAACACTTACTATAAACTGTAAATATCACATTGTAATCAAAATGGAATGATATGCCAAAAATATCTAAATAGACTATTAGAAATTACCGTGTATGTACTATGAGAGCTTAAGTAAACCGAAAGTTGCTCTGTGACAGTACATACAGCTGCAAGGTTATACTATTAGCTATATGTAGGTGGGAAAAATACACAGAATCGGGGCTTGCGAGTGTCTACTCGGTAGTATGTGCAGAAGAATCGGGCTGTGTAGATAAATAAATGTAGATAATTGATTTAGCAAGATTTGACACAAGTGCATGCATAAACATGTATAATATTTTTATTTCAGAATTTTTCTCCGGAAACTATGCCTAATAACGTCATCATATAACTTTGTGTACTTTCTTGCTGGCTGCCCTCCCAAAATGCAGGTGCTTAATGGTTGGTAATGGACTCTTAATTATGCAAAATCAGATGTATAACGATGATGAAAAGTGTTGTAAGTGGAGCAGGGATCTGGCAGTACCGCAACTGGTTTTGTGGAGAATGACATCTACCAACATTAACACTGACACCAATTAAACAGAATCACTATGACAAAATTCCTCTTATGGTTTAAGTTAGTTACTGGAAAAGGGTTGGGGGTGGGGGAGGAAAAATTGTTGGTACTGAGGACGTTGGTCATGACAAATTTAACATTGAAATACTTTTTCTTCTCACATAATACAGGGTGAGGAGCGCATTCGGTTTCACATTGGTGATCACAAAGGAGGACAGTACATCATTGATACATGGTCCGATGACGTGAACACAGTGTACGATACATTAATAAGGGGGCTTGCGAGAATCAAGTGATTGTCTAAATTAATCTAAAATTTATATAAGTTTAAGGGAGGGCTATGTGTGTGGGGTGTGTGCAATTTCATGTTGTTTGATGATGCCATTGTGGGCACGGGAACTTGGTGCATTTCCGCGGTTGTGGGTTCGTCAAAAGAATGCACTTGTAGGCATGAAATTGCTGGCGGGGCTGTGACATGCTGGTCATGGCTTGGTACCTGAGGGTTCCCCGTTCGAATCCACGCCAAAAACCCGATACCCCTTTTCTTCCTTTTCTTCCTTTATTCTCCCTTCTTTCTCTCCTAGGACTTGGACACTACAGTATGTGGAACCTGAAATCAAACTAGCTGAATAATGATTAAACAAAGTGTTTAATTAATTCCACTCTAAAACATCAAACAAATAAGGGGCGAACAGTTCTTGTCAAATTTAAAACAACATAGTTCGCCGCAATATACTGTTTAAGAAGTGTACATGGAACTTGTCACACCCATATCCATACATAATGAAAGGCTAATTACCATATAGTTCCGATTAAATGATTATAATACAGCATATTCAAAATAGTTGGTAAATCTATTAATATTTGACTATCCCACTGTTTGTAAAATGCATCATGTTGCACTTGCGACCCCATTGAAAATGTACATAGTAGGCCTACCCTCCTCCTCTTCCACCTCCCCCCCTGACTAATTAACTAATAAAACGAATATTGACTGGTCTTATATCGTGTGATGAATGGAAGATTATTCGCTCCTTGTGGGCCTAGCATAACCTGGCTACTTCTATTGTGGCCTAGCCAACTAATGTAGGCATAGCATACTAGTATGCCTAGCATACCTGGCCTACCTGGCACGCCTCGGGGTGATAGTGCCAGGTATTCCTAGGTCAACTCGGGCGCGATAATATCCAACGATCACCCTCATGCATTGCATGACCAGTCGATATTTGTTAAATATTTTTACCTTATGTGGAAGTAAAACAATTTCCAATCGGGAAACCTGTACATGTCATGTACGTACCCAGCTGACACCCATGTTCAGTTTTGCGGTAAGAATCTGTCCAGACTTTTGGAGACACACCCAGGCATCCTTCACTGAACTCTTGTCATTTGGCTTTTGCCCCGCGTTAACCAGGGCACGGATGAAACGAAACTGGGAGTTAGGAACTTTGGTAAAAGAAGCACTTCTTCAGCCTAACCCGGTACAAAATAATTGTAATGCATAAGGGATATGTGCTTTTATAGACCTCGTTTGTGAATGGGCTTGGTGTGTTGATGAGGCCGAGGCCTGCCCATCCATCTTCTTTCGTATCCCCTCCTCCCACAGTAGAATCTAACTCTAAGGTGTCTTCAGGTCGCGCTCCAAGTACTCTCTGCTGGTTTTCAGATAAATCTTTACCTTCACATCGTCGTTCCATCTTCCCGAAAATATCTGTGAGAACGTTCACGAAAACTTCCACCACAGATAGATGCTGATATTACAACTCGTGTCAAGCACTGTTTACTATCATGGGACAAGCTTGTGACCACTCGCAATGTTTGTGTCCTGCGAGATGCGCGCGCATCGTATTACAATTGATGCTGACAGATGTTAACTGGTCTATTGTTCCGGAATCTTTTTGGATAGTAGAAACAAAATATGTATTAAATTAGCCCATGGGCAGTGTGTGTTAAGAATGTGGGATCCCAATATTTGTGATGTGATCTGGGACAACCCGCCACATTTCGCACAGGACCGTTTTTGAAAAAATAAAATAGTTAAAATCTGTTATATTGTACTTTATTTTTTGTCAGATTGTATAAAAGGTATAACTCTGACATGTGTATCAAGAATAAAAGAGTAAACAAGTTATGGGAACTTAATATTTCAAACTCTGTGCAGTGATAGTAAAACAACTCAAAATATAAAATTTCCCACCATGTGGGGGGGTTTTTTCCCAGATTGCATCATTTTTGGAAATGTTTCTACCTATACCATCAAGAGGGAAACAATGTCTGGGCTGGCTTAAATTTCACCTGGGGTAGTGAGAAAAATATGAACTTTATCCAATACCAAAATTGCAATTTTGTTGGAGTGAAGTGGGGATTAGGGTGTCCCGATTGGGTCAATTCATTTTTTCAATTCATTTATTTAATTTAGATAACATATCGTAACTGACAGAATGAAATAATACAGTATATTAAATACTAATACCAAGTATCAATTGCAAGCTGTGCTAAAATGAACAGGTGAGGGATATGATATGCTAGGACCAGTAATGGACAACCCTATAGGGCTGATAGATATTGCTGGCCCTGTAAACCATACAAGTAAAATATACTCAATATTACAATATTGACACAAGTAGGGGATGATATAAAATATTACGTAGGTAAATATACATAACAAAGAAACAGACAAAAACAAGCAATATATCTAATGCTAAACAAACACTTAACGGGAATATAGGATACGAGAAATTGACAAGGACAGACTTTTCAACATGTCTTGCTCAGGTATGTAATGCTATCGCATAATGAGGAAGCAGAGGTAGAAGAGGTAGAGGTGAAGAAAAAAGAATGGAGTAGAGATAGAAATGAAATGAAATAAAAGGCTAATTGTTCAACATACTCTTACTATACCACATGTACTAGGGTGAGTAAGTACTGCAGAATTTTATATTTCACCAACTTAATTTTTCTGTCATTTTATCGATAAATGAATAAAAAAGCCTAGTTGAATTTGTTTTCTTTCCCTTTGGGTTCATCAGTGGTTCTTGATTACATTATAATTTTGATTAAAGAGAGGACATCATCATAAGGTCATTAAAATAATTTCAATGTGGCATAACCCCTCCTACCTTTTTTTTATCAAAATGTAAACATTTGGGAATAGCATCCAATGTTTTAAAGGTGAAGGAAAAAAGCACCCAAATTACACAAATTATGTCTTTACTCAAAAAAAAAAGGAAAACGAAAAATAAGCCCCGACCTACCCACCCTAAATTTACAGTCTGCTACAAATATTTGTGTGGCATAATTCCTGTTATCAATATCGTAATGCAGGTGGAAACTTTCAGGCAATAGTGTGATGTTATGTATGAATTGCCTAGCACCACTCACAATATTTGAATACCGATAACAAAAGAGATAAGCATTAATAAGGAAATCGATTACCCAGATATCAGTTCACCTTTAAATTTGCAATGAATGATAGTTATCAATAAATAAATACTTAATTGACCTCTCTTATCTAATTGTAGTAGTGGCGTGCTTTGTTGATACATAACTACAAAAATGCTTAATGGGAAGCAGAGAGGTTGCAACAAACGGTTTGGCTAACTGGAAAGTTAACCAATAGGACAGGTGTTCCCAATTTTTTCAATGTGGGACTTCATTTTAATACCCAAAATGTAGAACAACACCTCAAATATAAATGGACATTGAACTCTCCTATTCTAGTGTGAGATATGAGTATTTAAGCCAAGGCTTTCTATACTTTGTTTGGTCTGAAGTTACAGGGTGATGTAAAGATCCATCTGCATTCACACCAGTATATTTCATTTTGCCAACTCATTTTGCCAACTTATTAGTCAACCAAAATGAGGCACTTTTAGCTCATAACATCAAAACAAAACACCTTTTAGCCCAAATATTTTAAACAGTAAATGAGAAAAATTACAGCTTTCTTCAGACCCCAAACTTTGACCTTTTCTGGTTAATTCTATAGTCTTGGGGGAAAGGCCATGGATCTAATAATGATAATAAAAGAAAGTGCCCACTAAAATGAACCAAGTAATAAAAAATATATAATAATTATATTCAAAACACAATACAGCTGAAAGAACTGTGATATGATCGTAAAACAAAATAAAACACAATGAAAATCATCAAAATGGAATCCCACTAACAAACTTATGTAACTAAGATATGAACAATAAACCAGAGATAAAATTAATGTTACTATAATAAGTAATAGCATGCACATTTTTAATAAAATACATTAATAACAAACGCAATGATAATGATCATCGTAACAAAATAACCACAGCTGTAACCCGACAATCATGATTTAGATCTTTTTGATAAAATTGCATATGGTAACTACATGTATATTATAATTAACTTACTATCAATATATTATGCGAGTCCTCTGTTAGCACACAAAGGAAAATAGCGAAATTAATGCACTGCAATATAATTATGCATATGTAAAGGATTTAGCTATAATTATTCAACATCAATATTACTGTTGGTGAATCATGAGGCTCTGACATGGTATTGTTCACATTGAAATTGATATAGACATATCCACTGATAAATTGATTTTGATGTGGAATATGGGATAATATTTCAAACATTGGAAGTAGAAATTTCAAACAATGCAATAGAGAATTAAAGGTGCGTGTTGTGATCGTCTTTGGGACCCTTACCCCCTTGATTTACCCAGAAGTAGTATAAATTTTGATATCAGATGAAAGGCCTATTTTTCTAAATGTTGTGTCCTGAAATTTGAACCTTCAAATCCATTTCATTCCCACGGTATGGTACAAACAAAAAATGCCGTTTTAATGGTTAACGGTATTGAATTGGGCTTTGCAATATATGCATTATTGCTTCTACCATCAAAACTGCAAGTTTGTTTCCCACGGTACTTGATGGGGAGTATGTGCAAGTGCCAGGCTCTCATATCAAGCAGAGAACACAATAGACATAAATTGGAACAAGCACCTTTAACATGTGTTTTATTACATCTAATGCATATTTTTGAAAATGTGGCACAAATGTATTTGTCTAAACATGTCACATGATGAGTCATGAATGTGTTTGAATCACAAAAGATCATGATTCATTTCAGGTAGTGCCTTATGCAACTCTTCACATCACGTTTAGGATATGTGCATTGCTTTAATTTTTTTCTTAATTTAAAAAAAAAAAAATTGTATGTACAAGGTACATTTTCTTTATCCTAGCACCTCATTTTTTGTCTATGGTTCACTAGATATTCTTGAAAAAAATGCTATTTCCATAATTTCAGTTGATTCTGATGGTTCGTTTGATGGTATGAGCAAATGTTTGTATCACGCTGCCTCATAGGCCACTGTTGTAATTTCTGTCCGTTCAAAATATAAAATTACAAATTTCAGGTAAGATTAGGCACACATATTTTACTTAAGGTGCAACAAGAGATTTCAAATAACAGGTGTCCTGAAAAAATATGAAAATTCTGATTTTGGCACTGGTGTAAAGCTTTGTATCAAAAATATCCCCTAATTCAGCCTATATTTTCTATTGAAATATAAGCTTATACAAATCACCCTTTGTTTTCATTTTAAGTTATTTCTGTAACCAAATAAAATGTAGGGAATCTATTGAGTGTCTAATCTATATGAAATCACTACATATCACAGAAAATATAGATGGCTTAAAATCTCTTGTTGCACCCCTGTAAGCCAACGGTTCAGATGATATTAAAATCTCAACTTATTGAGGTAAGTCGGTAAAAAAGAAAACATACAAAATGCACCACCAAAACCCCCCCTCCCAGCACAAAAGATTAAGAAAGTTTACATCAAAGGGAGAGATGTGCAGTGCTACTGATAGCCTTTTGTTCAGTTTAATCCTAGCAACACATAAAAACCTGATTTTTACACTCATTTTAGCCCACAAAGCACTAGTACTTAACAAATTTTTATCATGATTATGAAATGTTTTGTGGTGCTTAAACTTTTTGAACACTTTTTATCCCAAAGTGAGCACATTGCAATGCATTATGGGATTGGTTCAAAACACCCTCTGGTTGTCAGCATAGACATGATAATTCATAATTTAGTGCCATATTTTTCTGGAATCGGGAATAGTGTAACCTGTTGATGTTAAGTACGTAACATTGAGACTAATCTATTTTGTGTTTTCCTTTATGACTCTTCAGAGGATGGAGATTGCTTAGGTTGGAGACCAGGACCAGGACAACCTTACCAATGGATGAAGTATAGTGAGGTAAAATGCTTTCCAACTTAGGCATAAAAAAAAATGTTTGTTTGGCGTAACGGAGAAAAAATATCAGGGTCGGTCGGTCGGTAAGATTTTTTTTTAATTTTTTTGTTTTAGATCTTCTCAATGTTTTACTCTAATGCAGGCGTCAATTTGAAGTGTGTACCCACCCTCCTCACGGGTCGCCAAATATCGACGCCGACTCGACGTCGAAGCTTCAGGTCAATATATTTCTTGCTATAGTGAAGTCCTGGCGTTCTTTTATTTTCATTTTTTTTTTTTTTTTTTTTTTTGTAAGATTTTTTTTTTTTTTAATTTTTTTTTTGTTTAGATCGTCTCAATGTTTTACTTAAAATGATACAAGAGCTAATATTTACGCTGTTTTTAATGACATAGCAAAGATTCTTGTATTTTACTTGTATTTTGTTCGTTTTGTGTTGGTAAAAAAACGAAAATTGTGGATGAAATAAGGGCGGTCGGCAGACTATTTTTGATTTGTGATAATGATAAAACTTTTGAGTCGGCAGGTTTTTAGGGCGGTCGCGGTTAAGCCAAACAAAACAATTTTTTTTTATGCCTTACTGGATAGGAATTGTGGGCAAATTTCTGTGATCAACATGACCCACGTTAAAACTAAGAACTCAAAGTGGAACCATTCTGCTGTTACATAACAAATCTATTAATATTTGCCATCATTCAGGCAAGCTCAAAGCTTGTTTTAGGTTTTCTGTTTTACTTGGTGTGCAAAAACCTGAAAATGTTTTTGGCCCAGTGGGGTTCTTCAATTTGGCGGTATTAGGGGATGTGACCACCAACAAACCCTCATCATCAGCTGCCGGGGACCCCCATTTTAGGACCATTTCAGTTCCAAAGCCTTTTTCTAACAATTTTTCAAAAACGCTCAAAAAGGAGCTGGAAATTGAGGTAAAATGGGCTTATTGTACAAAAATTTTAGGCAAAGTAGCTCCGGGAGACCCCATTTGGGCCTCAACATCAGATCAGAGCCTTAATTTTTTGTTAAATCTGGGCGCACATCCCCCTACCCAAAACTGAAAGTGAGAAACACCCCGGGGTTTTGGTAGCTATTTTCAAATGACAAGTCGCAATTAAAGATGCCATTGATTTCTTTACACTTGTTAGGACAAAAACTGTGTGGTTTCGTTCGTGCGTGTGTAATTATGATTTCATTCTTTCAGACGAAGAAAAAGGTTACAAGTTGGTTTCTGTGTGATTGCTAAATGGCTGTGAACCAGGTCAGCACAACCAACATTGGTATCTATTCACAGAACAGACCTGAGGGAGTTCATATTTTAAAAGTTTAAGACAATGGTTTTTAATATTTCATTTTTCTGGTTTAATTTCTAAGGGCTGTGAACCGTCCAACCTTGGCTATAAAGTCCACCAGACAAGACTTAGGGGAGTTTAATTCACAGATGTAAGAAAAACTGGTAATATTATGTTAAAAGTTGATTGGGAGGTGTTGTAAGCACTCCATTTTCGCCCTCTTTGAAACCTTCTCTTGCACTCTGGGTAAACACATCATCACAATTGCAAATATCAGTGGTGACAGTACAGAACCTTGATGGTCACCCACCTTCACCTCAAACTCCTCAGCAGGGCCGCCTAGAGGGGGTGTGGACAACCTCATGACAGAATTAATGTTGAAGAACGTAACTTGTTGGCAAGATCAGTATTAATGTAATTAGATGTAAGTAAAGATTTTAATGAAAAAAATAGTGTGTTACTTATATACTGCCCTTGCTAAGATGCAGTTCAACACATTCTTTGACCAATTTTTATATTTATACGTGCTCCTCAGATTTTTAACCAACCGGTAAAAATAGTGTTGCCAGATGCAAAAATGTGTTGCTAGCAAAACTATCAATTTGCCGACACAATTAAAAAAAAAATTTCCGGCTCCCTGCGCTCGCTGGGTATATTATATTTTATCGGTGCGAGGTGGCAAGCCGCTTGTGTCAGCATAAGGACAGGTTCATCGAGTGGAGTAACCAGCTTTTTTGTTCAGGGGGGGGGGCAAAGGGGGGGGCCACCATGTATTTCAGGGGGCAAATGTATTTATCAGGGGGGGGGCAAGGCATATATTAAAAATTGTTAGTATAGTATATGGGCTATGTAAATCACTAATGTTTTCAGGGGGGGAAGAGGGGGGCAAGATTCCCCACAGCGGGGCAGCTGCCCCCCTGTTGCCCCTCTGGTTTACGCACTGAGTTTTGTTGACAACACAGAATCAACACCCCATTAAAAAGGTCTGGGAACGCCCCTGCCCTCCTCAGATTACTCAAACCACTCTAACTCTTGTCTTTGCCCTTTCAGAAAGATTGTCACACTCTAGCCAGTGCCTCAGTATACCCGTCTTCCTCATTGCCTACACAATGACTTGCATGCAACTCTACAATGCCTTCCCAAATCCACAAAAAAAAAAAACAAATAGTTTCTTTCATTTAGATCAGGATTCTTCTTGCTCTCAAAAGAACACTGCAGCTATCATTCCTTCCCATGACATAAAACCAAATGGGTCTCGTTCATATTTACTTCACTATTCTATTCGCTAGTACCCTCTCCACATTTTTTTTTGCATGCTCCAATAACTTCACACTTCTGAGGGTCCAGCAGCCAATGTTTCAATTCTCCCATGCTTTCCCCACTTCTTCCCGGCTGACTTCTCAACTGGCCCTTCCAACCACATCAGCTTCCACCTTCTGAGTTCCAAATGTATACAGAATGATAGAGAAAGGTCTCAGGAACACAAAACTTTTAGATTTTTTTTTTTGCATCTCCATATACAGCAGTGTCTGGAGAACAATGGTCAAAGGTCATTTCTTTTATTTTCTTTATTTTACACTTGGCCGATCATGGCACCAGTCAAACCACACAATCAATCAAACCTTGCATTCAATACTATCACAGGGAACAGTTTGCATGGAAAATTTGATAATAATGAGTCAAATACAGCTTTGATTTTTTATGAATTGCTGGATAGATTTGAGATATTTGAACTTGTCAATACAGGACGAAAACATGCAAAGTGAACCACAAAGTCAGTACAACAGAAGGTTTCTAAGGAGTACCAATTAAGTTACCAATATAAGC
>JAMKCH010010334.1:0-27689 GCA_023653785.1 Ophioderma brevispina | reverse complement strand
TTACAGTTAAATATTTTAAAGAAAGAATGGTATGTTCCCTTCAGTTTTGACTTTGGAGAGAGCCGTATATCTTCCAAATGTTTTCGTGTAGTGCCCCTTTTACCAACAAGTTTTTCGGGGAACAGTTGAGTCTGCAGCAGTGATTGTGGGTTAGGATGGCGAACAGAAAATGGCCATTCGCATGTAACCACCGTGATACCTATATCGTCTTTACCTGCAGTTTTCTGGGCAAATAGTGGCTAAAGAATCCTGTTATGCTAAGTTGAGGATAGGTAATAAGGTGTATATTAAAGTGAAAGGAGATTTTTTTAGGATTACAAATTTCTCTATACAGTCCAACGAACACCGCAAACCTTGTTTTGAACTTGCCTGCCGATCGTAATCTTTCCCAAAAGAAACACATGCTAAGTAAATCATCTTATTACATAAAGACAGCGTATGCGGCTTATTCTTCACTGCAGGTGTGATCTAATCCATTGGTAAACATTCCAAATATTAAAACGTGGGGTTTTGAGGAAACATCGGGGCACTTCTTCTGGAAATCTCCTGTCTCTTTAAAGACACAACTATCAGTGATTGCTAAATCAGCAAATCGAAAAAATCATCAAAAATCAGATTTTAGCAAATACGTAACAAGTACGGTTATCCTAACATATACTGCAATGATACAACCGAAGCCCCTAAGAAGGACAGATCGGAGATTTTAGTCATTACGGTCCGAGACGACACTTACTACAAACACGTAATTGAATGGAGAATCGTATCTTGGAACACTGCCGTTTTCGTCCTTTCTGTCAATTCTTCGCTGGAAAAGGTACTTCTGAGAAATTCTACAGACTTTCTCCTTCACTTGAAGCTATTCCTGCATTTCAAATATTTGTCCAATCACTGATAGTGTTTTACGTGGAAAGAAGTGAATAATGAAACAACCTTATTGTTTGTTTTACTGTGCCACGCATCACTCGCTATAAACAAGTCCATCCTAACGCAATCGGGATCGCAGCTGAATCTATCGCAGACTGCCTTTGTTTGTGCAGTTTACATTTTCGAGATTATTATTGTGATGTCGAACGGAGCTTTTTGTCATCCAAGTGACCACTTGTAAATATCATCTGTGACCATTTCATAAATAAATGACAAAACTTGACTCACAATGGAGACACAATGCAAGTGCTTGGTGAACGAGAATTAACATGCTGGCGCAACAATGAAGAGGGCTCCCTGAACTTCACAATAGTTGTGCAAATGTATTTTTTATTTATTAATTCTTTATTCTAAAAATCGACAACAATCCAAAAATAAGCAAATTAAAAAAACTAATGAGACATATTTAGTATCACACAAAAAAAAGACACCCATTGATACGCCATGATAGCGCATAAAGTTGGCTGAATATCCCACTTATTTCAATGGGGTCCCAAACAAAAACTATGCCTGCAGAAAGGTGATAAGCTAAAATGACTAAAGAGGATGTAGACGCCAGGGAAGATAAGCTAGAACAGTTCAGCCAATTCTTGGTTCATTGCCATAGTAGACAATTAATCTTGACCTGGTTATTAAAAAGCATTCTTGTTGTCAATGGACTTGAGTGTATCTGGTATGAGTTCCATTCAGTACCATTAGAAAAGACTTGGAAGCAAGACCAGTAACTCTGGAGACATGAAACGTGAATGAACTAGATCTTGCGTGATAATTGATGATTAATTTAAGTACATGGGACCCTTGGCATGAACGACAGAAACACCCATTGTGATTGAGGCACAGTTTTTTGACTCTGTCTTGAATATTCCCCCCAACATTTAATTGAATCTTAGTGATCCTGACCAATGTTTTCTCGGGGACAAATTGATATAAAACAAGCCCATTTTATTTTGGAGAACCTGAATTTTTGCGCGATGGGATATTTTGAGACCTGAATACCAGAAGTGCAGCAATAATCGCTATGACATTGTAAAAAAAGCTGAGCACATATTCTTCCTTAATTTCTGAACTTGGGTCAATTCCCATAGCCTCCAAGTTTTGACAAAGGATTTGATTTTATCTTAGGTATATCATTGTTCTCACATCAATCTGTCACAAGCTTTTTGCAACCTCTTCTGTAACTAAAGTTCCATGATGATGGGATTAATTCAGTTAGGTGAATCATCCATAACATTAAACAACAATCAGGGTGGTAAACCCGACAGGATTATAAACGAATACAAGCCATTTTCAAAGCCTTGGTGTCTTTTCCCGGAAAAATACCACATTGAATTGATGAACAGTTTACAGTACAGCACACACCACATAGAGTACCATTACCTCTGAACGAAAAAACAGAAAACAAAATTGATGACTTAGTTCGCAAGGCCTAATACGCAAAGAAGAAGATCCAACAGATTGGATCAATAGCATTGAGACAATCATGAGCCAGGAACGGCCACTCGAGATTGTGGCCCGAAATCATGCTCCAGTACCATGACCAGTCTTATTATCTCATAGGCAGCTATTCAATATTTTTCTACTTCAAATCACACACTCTGATGTTTTTTATGATTCCATCTCCAACTCTAAAATATCAAATAAATATACACATATTTTGTTCCTGAGTGGGATTCGACCCACGACCTTTAGATACAATACGAGCGCCCACAGACCACGCCCCCCCTCACGCAACCGAGCCGGCGGAAAGTTCATTCTTTTGTAATACTTCAATATAAACATTAACGTATAAAGAGCACACATAATGATGAATAGCGCCCCCTATGAGACGAGTTGAAAATATATGCTCCTGGAGCCTGATCGGGCCAAAATCTCCAAGAATCCCAGGAAAGCTTAGGGTTTGCCTAGATCCGAGGATCTGGAATAAAGCCATAAACCCCAAAGTTACAGATGCCGACACTGGATGAAGTGTTACCAAACCTGTGCCAAAGCTAAGATGTCACAGTGTTCTCAGCAGACAATATGCAATGCATGTTGTACGTTTCGTTCTCACTATTTTCAATAAAGATCACTCTAAGCGAGGAAAAATTGCAGCATAGTAAAACAAGTCCAAATCACCACATAAAAATTGATTAAATACACCATAGTTCATGTGCTCATACATGTGCCTGTGAAATAATATTTGTACTACAACAAGGGAACGTGCACATTCTGTGACCGACTGTACCAAAGAAATTATAGTGATCATCATGATGAACATGAAAGTTGCTTACCAAATAGATTATATTCGAACCTTACCGAATAATCCTGTGCTTTATTCTGTGAAGGGTTTCCGAATTTCATGAGTGTGTAGATGTGTCAGGTTACGGACACTCCCCCAGATGAGTGCATGCCCAGTTGTTTGCCTTTTGTGGAAGAATCTTGAGAAATATGTTTAAACAATCTTTCAAAACCTCAAGTTACCTTATCAGGAGCCATTGACTGGACTCAAAAATCTAAAGATTTTGTTCACTCCTTTTTTTAGATATAAAAGTTTTTGACTCGATCGACAAGCCCCGCCCCGTCCCGTCATTTACCTAGTACGCCAGTCCTGGTCAGAAAGTGTGTTTGTTGGTTTTTTCTTCTTACCTGGGGTAGTTTCCATAACCTGACCCATCCTGGGCACGCTTTTTTCTAACAAACTTATGAATTCGAAACCCTTCATTGAATAAATCAGGTTTTTAATTCTGTTAAGGTTCCGAATTCATAAGTTGTCAGAAAAAAAGGTGTGTCAATGGGTCAGCGTACAGAAACTCCCCGTAGCATGTCAACGATGTGGGCTGGTGGTTTATTGATTGAAATCAAAAGTAGTCATCATAGTTTAAAGAAACGTTTATTGAGTCGATAATAGCCCTTAAGTCCTCCCTGGAAGTGATGGTTCAAGAGAACACAATGTAACTTCATTTCACTTTGAAGACTACATTAATGTAAGAACTAGTAAAGCAAACCACTGCGCCATGAAAGCAAGCTCATTCAATTAAGTGCTGTTGTTTTTTTAGCCCATCCCCAGTCAAGTGAGGGCGTGCTTCAATATTACTTGTGTATATTCCATGCAGTATCGGACAGGCTGTGTCAATGGTGAATTGAAGGCACACAAATAGCAATGACAAACGTGGGAACAATGAAACAAAGCAAATGCTGTAAGCTTATTATGGACAATGATCTTGCAATGCTATATCACGTTTAGTACATGAAATGGTTCAGCATTACAATTGGTCATCCAGTCCAAAGCCCATAACCAAAGATCCCAAACAGTGACATGCTTCTGCTATTAACGTCTTTGTAACAACTGCAACTAGCCTTCAACATGGCAAGCAATGCCAATGACTCTTCTGTATCAACGATATCAAAGTATGGCACTGAGTAAGCCCTTTAGAGCATCAACAAAGT
This sequence comes from Ophioderma brevispina, assembly GCA_023653785.1. NCBI lineage: Eukaryota > Metazoa > Echinodermata > Ophiuroidea > Amphilepidida > Ophiodermatidae > Ophioderma > Ophioderma brevispina. The sequence continues at coordinate 23,339 of JAMKCH010010334.1, read as the reverse complement.
GAAATGGAGAATTTAGACTCTCTTTTGAAAAGATGTTTAAGTGCGATTATCCCAAGTCCAGGTCGCCCAAATTCACCCATCATGTTTGGTCGTTCGATAATTGATCATCTATCGATGCATTGGTCCTTTCCGCAACGAATGGAGAGTTGTGTTACTTTGAACGCTCACAGTTTTTAACCACTTTTTCACATAAAACCTAAGAGATCATTACGAGATCAAGAATAGAAATGAATAATAACATCAGATCAAAGTGTACTATGCGTATAAAAATTGTAACCAGTAACTACTCTAGTATAGTATACAATAGCCTCTACTCGAAGTAAAATACTTGTTGCGATAGCTTTGCAGTTTACATGTACCACTGCATGCCCGGCAATAGAAAGTTTCTATGGTCTTCATAGACCCTATATTATTGGGAACGAAGTAGATTTATCAGATAAAAATGGAAATCGGGAAATTACCCGCCCCGCCTCCACGCCAAAATTTTCGTAAAGTGGAGTTCAGAACGGACAAAACGGATCGTCAAATTAGCAAGTTAGACTGAAATTATCCGATCAGACAGCTTGGGGCGGCGCCCAGCCCGATGTGCTGTGATCGGGTGACTCAAAATAAAGTGAAACAAGTGTTTTTGGTGCTCTGGACGGTTATCTAGTGACTTGTAAAGCATTTTTAACATAAAGAAAAGGCAAAGATGGAATAGTGGAAGAGTAGTTTGTCCACGAGCTTCAATCTCGAGCTAGCAGCTCGTCCCATAGCCTGTCTCCGCCTCTAATACACATACAGACCCCAACAAATCAGGAATGTGGACTCCAGCTTCCGCAAGGAATCCTTAAACAAGAAACAAGCATTAAAAGAACAAGAGTTACGGCTGCAACAAAGAAGAATGGCTAATGATTGACATAGAGGTTCAAAGTAATGATCTCCGAATCGATATGATACCAATCCAAATAATAAACTCCTCCTGACTGCCAAAGAAGAAAGCATAAGCTCAGAATTGGCTACAACTCAAGCCACCACAGCTTACAATGGCAACACTTTTGCCCCTCCAGAGGTTGATCTATATGCATCACCAATTAAAAGAGAGCATCCTTAACTAACTCCACAGCATGTTTGCATCATACACTTGGCACCTCCACATCAAGTTTGAACCACTCGGGCCTCTCCCAGCATTTTATGGATATGCCCTCAATCCATTAAACACAGATTTTCCTGAACTAACTCCACAGCAAGCTGCAAGTTGATGGAATATAGTCATCCATTAAAACAGAGTATGCTGAACTACTTCCATGGCAGTTTGCACCCCACCATGCCCCTCCAGCAGTTTTCAACCAGTACCTTGTACCACCACCTGGATCTGCAGATGCGCCATCCCTACCACAGAGTCCTGAAGAAAAACAGCAGGTTGTAAAACCCATGGCGGCCATTGAAATGTCTGAAAGAATTGATTAGGGCTGTATTGTATCAGCTGGTGCCATCACCAAAGACAGGTGTGTTAAAAAAGATGGCAAACAAAACTTTGCAAAGGTGACAAGAATGCAAGGTAAGGTAAAGAACACCACATGGTGTTAGGACTTCAGCAGGTGTTTAAATGGCAGAAAAAACCCCCTGCCGTGCCAACCGGAACCACAGCAAGGGTGCGGACACTACTGATGATGGATGGAAACCAAACCATGCTAAATTGACAAAGTTGTTACTAGAACAAACAGTGAGGGCCGCAGGGTTGCCACCAGCGGGAGTAGGCACCGTTTAGCGGAGACCCACTGGAGTATGTTTCATTCTTTAGAGGCATTTGAAATAACAAGTGAGAGCAAAACATCTGATTGAAAAGGACGACAAACTTATTATTAGACCAGGTCACCATTAACCCACGCGGGCGAGATGCAATGGAGCCAAACGAAAAAAACGTGGCGTGCGGTAACCGGTCGGAAAATGTTTTTCGTGCATCTCGGCCGTCACACAAAAATATTTTTTGGCGCGCCCAAATGACTCTCATTGGCCTCATTGCATCTGGGCGTTTACCGGAAAAATGGACGCGAATGTTTCTTGTTGCATTTGGGCCATCTTTACAGGAAAAATGACGCGATGTTCTCGTTGCATTTGGCCCGTTTTTTTACCCGGAAAAATGACGCGATGTTCCTCGTTTGCATTTGGGCCGTCATTCCCAGGAAAAGATGCGATGCTTTTCACTTGGACTTGCGGACGGTTTGCCCGCAGAAGGCGGCATGCTTTCCACAGGGAGGTGACACTGTGTACAATTGCCTAGACAATTCGAATTTCGATGGTGATAGCGCCACCATTTTTCGACTAAGCTATTTTTTAATTAGCATAAAAACGCAATTCATGACGTAAACCGGAGCCTGACGTAGCATAATAGCGCCACGCACGACTAATGAGTTCGTAAATGCGCCACTCACGACTGCGAACTATAAGCTACAAATTTCAGCAGATCAGTGTGCAGTACGCATCCATTATTTATTTATTTTATTTCATTATCCCGTTTTTATTGCAATTCGTCCGGATGTTCCTCGTTGCATCTGGACGTCTTTCCGAAAAGGCGCGATGTTTTTCGTTCACTGGGCCGTCTTCCGGGAAAATGACGCGATGTTTTTCGTTGCATCTTGCCGTCTCCGTGAAAACGCCGCCGACTGTTTGTGTTGGCAGTCTGGGCCGTTATTGACTTTCCAGCCACTTTTTCCGTTGCGGGAAAAACGGCCGAGATGCAAAATTTGGCTCTCGTTGCATCTGGCCGTTAAAAATAAAAAGATTGCCGCTTCGTTGTCATTGGGCCGTCGCCGGCAAAACGACCCGGTCCCCCGGGTTAGGGTTAATATGCAAATAAACTTGTTAAAAGTTGCATGCACAATGGCGAAAGGCTAATCAAGTCAAAAAGAGATGCTGAAGAAGAAGTTTGGTGATAGATACAAAGTTGCAGAAGTATTTGTGACGAAAGCTCACATGGCAATCTGAAAGCAGATGACACAAAGGGGCTTTTTAAGACTTTCACTATTTCTGATAGAATGCTGCAATGTGTTGACAGATCTCAAATTATATCAGTGAACTTGACCACACAGCAAACATCATAGCTATAGGTTTTAAGCCTGTGCCATAACATCTCAGTGACCATGGTAGTTCAAGTAAGACAAAATTTATGGAACGTGGACGATACACTGAAGTTCAGTCTTCTGTGGAACTTCGTACAGAATCAAGCCAGGATAGGTCCCACCCATTTGTATTGCGATGTTTGGCAAACCCCACCAAGAGATACTGGTAGCAAGAAAGAAGCTGGTAGGAATTCAAGAGTATTCAAAGGAAGAAATAAAGGATCAAGTTTTGCGACTAATATTGCTTCATCAGGACAAGATAATCAGAAGTCAAAGTCAAGTGAACACCCTCCAACAACACAGATAGTGTGTGTATGTTTTGTAATGGGAAAAACCATTTAGCAGTGTGCAAGAAACTACAGAGTAAACCAAACAAGGACAAGATTGACTTTTTGAGGACAAAAGGTCTTTGCTTTGGATGCCTTAAGAAAGGTTCAACATCACAATAAACCAAAGATATGAGATCAAGAAGAGAAATGAATAATAACATCAAGAATCAAAGTGTAATGAAGTTTCGACTCAAGGGCTGTGTTTATTGTCTGTAAGGATGCGTATAAAAATAGTGAACTGTGTCAGTTACTGACTCGAATAGAATTATATAAATAGCCTTTACAGATGGAAATAGTTCCGTATGTGCTCCTCTCTAAAATTCTACAGGAAACAAATTCTTTTTAATTATGGCCTAACACTAACAAATACTCTAATCCTAAGGCCAAAAATAAAAGAGAATTTGTTACATGTAGGACGTTAAAGAGGGGTACAAATGGAACTCTTGCTGAAAGGATTAAGTGAATCAGCAAAGGCAGACGACAGTAGACCCAGAAATGAGAGGACTTGGAAGTGAAATGAAGAAATTGAACCACATGACAGTGTGTCTATGGTAAGCAGTAAGGGTAAAAACCCAAGCATAGCATCCTACTTAGAAAATTCACCATGCAAAGCAATATGAGTACAGATGAAGATTGGCAGCATAAGGGCAAATCGTAAGAATTAGAAGTACTTAGAAGCCCAAGACAGCACCAGAATTGTTAGAAGAAGAGGAAAGGGATAAGAACAGGCAAATACAAGAAGAAATCAAAGCACAAGTGAGTTGAAAGGTTTTCCAAAGCCGCATTTCATTGTACATGGAGGGGATTGTTCGACAGTATGTTGTTGAAGTTGTTAGAAGCTGACAATAAGGTAATGGACTACATATCCTATACCTTTGAAAGAACAATGACAAAGAAAGAACAAAACCATGAGATGAAGCTCGAAATACAAGGGCACAGTCAGCACCACAGACAAGTAACTACCAATTTAACCAATCTTGAGTTATGCAAGAGAGTTATGCTCCACAGTTTCTGGCATATGACAGTCTACAAAGAGATTACTGGGGTATGCGAAGAAGCGATGACCCATCAGTGATGGCTTCCTCCAAAGTAAACACGAAGACAACCAATCAGAAGAAGATAATGAAATAAATACAGAAGATAGTGCTTGAATATTTTCTTGTAGTCAAAAGAGCATTTCCAGTCATCCTCGACAAGCCAGTGAAAAGGGCTGTAGGAGTATTGATGACTCAATGCAGCACAACACGTTGACATGGTGTGTTATTAGTTGGCAACCCTGGTTGCTTTTAACCATCGTGGCCGCTTACAGTACTCCATTGAATAAAGATGCGTTATAGATACAACAGGGTTTTATTTGTTAAAGCATCTGAAGTAATACATAATAATACATTCCAAGACCTTCCAAATTCAAATGCCGAGTCGACGATTCTTGCAAAAAGTCACATGCGGAAAGATTTCAGGGTGCTATAAAAATTGTAATGAAAGTGATTGTCTATACAGCAACAGTTATATGTTTGCCTAGCCCGGTCTACCATAGTTAGACCCCTAAATTTTTTTACATATTTTAGAGCTGGTACCACGATACAAGCTTAACGTATACCGTGAAAATTGTCTGAAGCTCATCAGCCTGTCGATCTGGTTCAGCGAACCCAGGGTTGTGGGTAACGATGCAGAAACAGCGGGTTGTAGCATACAGTCATTAGTTAGAGTGGCAAGTAGTGCTAGTAAGCAAACTAATGTTATGTCAACAGTTGAAGCCCCCAAAACCCCTTGATTGTAAAGCCAGAGAATATAGCCGAGCGTTGGAAAATATGGAAAGAGGAACTCATTGTACATTATGCTTAGCTAGGGTTAGTCATCAGAAAACAGAAGCTGCTTCAAGTTACTTGAGTAGGCAAAGAAGAAGAGAGATTTTGATAGGCAAAGAAGAGAGATTTGAAAAACCTTTAAACTACAAGAAACAGACCTGTTGCCACTTTTATGTGAAAGAACAGCTGTGAAACGATTTGCATGAACATGTATTACAAAACAGAACAAAACTTCGGATAGACTTCGGATATGCTTAGACCCCAAGAATTAAATCAAGCAGTGAAAGAGAAAATTTTACCAGATTTGCACTGAGCCAAATATTCAGCATTGTGGATGCTTTAAGAATGGGTTTTGGCACGTCGAACGTGACACAAAGAAAGCTCAAAACGCTATCATTGGCTTCGAATGCCATTCGGTCTTACGAAAAGGTCCAAAAACAGATGCAACTCAGGAGAGAAAATAGAAACGGAAGGGGGGGACCAGGGTTAGAGAAATGGAAATAAATGTAGGCTATCGAGTACTAGGTCGCCAAGGCAATTACAATGCGCATTCTACAAGTTATGGGGAAAAGGATTTAGCCTGCCAGTGCAAAAGCAAAGGCAAATGATGGAAACTGAATTCTACAAACCAGTAGCTCAGGTCTGCCCACCAGTAACTCGGGTCTGCCCACCAAGGGCTCAAAGCCCACCAACAAAGACCAGGAATCTGCCCACTAGGGACACCAGTCCATCAACAGAGGATTCTGCCCACCAGAAGCACAAGCTTAGAGTACAGCAAAAGGCAGAATTTGGGACCAAAGAGGTGAAATCTGCCCACCAAGGGTACAATTCCACCAACAAAGAGATGTGGTGAAGTTTGCCCAACTGGCGTACAAGCCCACCAACAAAGAGAATTCGGCCCACCAGAAGCATAAGTGCACAGACAAAGTGCAGAATTCCACCCAACAGAAGCCCAAGTCTACCTACGGAGAGCAGAAGTTTGATATTTTAAATGTTAGAACTAGAATTTGGCGGTTCGCGGCTTTCGCACTCACCATATTCAAAGAATATAAGCTGTGGGCCGCTCCATAAAGAACTTAACATTTTAGTGACACATACACACACACACACACACCCCTACATATGCACAACGGATTGCAAAATGGTCCTGCCAGCTATGCTGGTCGCCCACAACTAGCTGGAACTGGAAGGAAGCTATTGAAACCCCTTGTTTCAAATTTTGTTTCAGGATTTTTAAAACCCCAACCCCGTCTCCCCCGTCAGCCGAAAAAGTAACCTCAACTCAGTCAATAGTTAAAAGTACCTACACTATCAACTTGAAAAATCTCAAATCTAGTGCCAAATTGGAAGCATCCATCAGAAAGACAAGATTAGCTACTCTAGCTCATCACCACACCCAATTGAGACTGCTTCACATGAAGGGATAATACATAGACAGTCATAGAAGGCTGTCTTGAAGGCTGTAAATCCTGGGTTGATCACAACCCGAGACAGAGCAACCACACCAACGTTAACTAACAGGTACACATGTGCATGACCTGAAGTTGACCTTTATGTTCTGCGATACATCAATTCACCACTTCAGGTTTGCTTTTCTCGTGGTGAGGTATGTATGGGAACGCCATGTTTGCCTTGTTTTCAGATCTAACCTCAAAGTTCATGTCAATGGAAAAGAAGAGTAGTCATCAATCAAAAACGAGTCGCTTACTTTGCATGAAACTTCTTTGAGCTGATTCTCTAAAGAAAACACTGTCTACCAAGATGTGACTGGATTGTCCCAAGATAACGGCCACAAGATTGATCAGATTCGCAAGTTGGAAGACCGCTGTTGTTTACTTTTTCAAACCAAGCAATGATCAATTTCCAGGATTTACCGACTAGTACACCACACAAAATGCACAACCTTCAACAATCTCAACATAATGTAACAATCAAGCTGAGAGGCAGCTCGCATGCCATTCACCAATTGAAAATTTGTAAATTAAAAACAGTTTTGTTCCCACTCCTAATTTTGCCATCACATTAAACTGTGAGAATAATGATGAAGGGCCCCCTTGGAATCAGTGCCTTTGTCATTGAAGGGGCTTCCCTGCCTTAAGAAAGTTTAAATAAATAAATAAATGAATGAATGTTATTAACTAGGTTAATGAACAAGTGCAACATTGGATTTGCTACTGTTGGGACGTGTGAATCAGTGGCTACAATATTGTTAATTGTACTGAAGTGCTTGTGACTTGATTCACATCACGAAGATGCTTCATGCAGAGTTTGCTCGTCGGTAGGACCTCCGTGGAATTCCAATAAATCTACAGCTTCAAATCACAGTACAATCACCCCAGAAATTGTGACGCACTTCCACTCCATCTTCTGGATTTTGTGGGAACAGTATTCAAAATTGTTGACTAAAGAAGAGTGGCCAACGGTTTAGCTTCATACTATGAGCTAATGTGGATTCCAATATGTTTTTGCATGCTCCAAGGCCTAAGATCAACCTCATGACCTTCTTTTCTGCTATTCGCTACTTTAGCAATATTATCTCAAAACGTTGCTAGAAAGCGCTAATGGCCCCCCAGTAGCTTTATAATACATATCTAACATGAAAACCCCTAATACAACTTTCGTACTTTTATCCAATTTATAAAGCATGTTCTACTAGCACTATTAGTACTACAAACACTACAAATTGAATTAAATTACACCATAGAGTTCTTGCTCTCATTTGAGTGTGGAATAATATTTGTCCTACCACGAGTGAATGCACAATTCTCTCTCTGACAGACTGTACACAAAGAAATGATTTGGACATCGTGATGAGACATGAAAGTTTACCAAATAGATGAATTTTGGAAACCTCACGAATAACCTTGTGCTTTATTCTGTGAGGGGTTTCCGAATTCATGAGTGTGTCAGATGGTCCAGGTTACAGAAACTCCCCCAGATGAGTGGCATGCATTGTTTGCTCTTTTGTGAAGAATCCTGATCAGGGTAGAATTTCGTCGCTGTTTGCGAGAATCATCTTGGATTTCCCCAAAAACAAATTTTTTTCCGGAATCATCTAATTTCAACCTGCTATGTATAAGTTCTGAGTTTATGAGCATCAAATTGAGTCATCACACGCAAATCTCAGTTTTACAAGAATCTTTGCGAAAATCGAGTCTCGTATTCTCGCCGAAATTCTAACCCTGCTTGATGAAAATATGTGTAAAACATTCTTTCAACTCAAGTTACCTTATATGCAAGAGGCCATTTGACTAAAATTTAAAGATATTGTCAATCTTTTTTATATATAAAGGTGGTTTGACTCGATCACGAACCCCCGCCCCGTCCCGTCATTTACCTAGTACGCAAGTCTGGTCAGAAAGTGTGTTTCTTGGTTTGACTTCCGTAGCATGGGTAGTTTCCATAACCTGACCCATCTGGCAGCTTTTTTCTGACACACTTATGAATTCGGAAACCCTTCATGGAATAAAGCACAGGTTTATTCCGTTAAGGTTTCCGAATTCATAAGTGTGTCAGAAAAAAAAGTGTGTCAAATGGGTCAGGGTACGGAAACTCCCCGTAGCATGTCAACGATGTGGGCTGTGGTGTATTGAGTAAAATCAAAGGTACATCATAGTTTAAAGAAACTTTATGGAGTCGAGCAATAAGCATTAAGTCATCCATGCAAGTGAGGGTTCAAAAGAACACAATGTAGATTCATTTCACTTTGAACACTACATTAATGTAAAAGACGTCGTAAAGCAAATTACGCCATGAAAGTATAAGCTCAAGTAAAATTAAGTGACTGTTGTTTATTTTAATAGCCCATCCCCCAGTCAAGTGAGGGCGTGCTTCAATATTACTGGTGTGATATGCCAGGCAGTATCGGACAGGCTGTGTCAATGGTGATTTGAGGCACACTAAATAACAATGAACAGAAAAGGTGGGAACATGAAACAAAGTAAATGCTGTAAGCTTATTATGGACAATAATCTTGCAATGCTACATCAAGTGTAGTACATTGATAAGGTTCAGCATTACAATTGTCATCCAGTCCAAAGCCCATAACCAAAGATTCCAAAACCTGTGAACAGGCTTACTGCTAGTAACTGTCATTTGTAAAACTGCAACGTAGCCTTTCAACATGGCAAGCAATGCCATTGAATTTTCCTGATCAACTATATTAAGAGGATCAATTATATCAAGAGTATGCACTGAGTAGAGCCCATTTAGAGCATCAACAATGTGAAATGGAGAATTTAGACTCTCTTTTGAAATATGTAGCAAGCAAGAATATTGGAAATTTAAAAAATCTTTAAAATTGTACAGGAACAAATTCTTTTTAATTATGGCCTAACACTAACAAATACCCTAATCCTAACGCCAAAAATAAAAGAATTTGTTACATATAGGATGTTGAAGAGGGGTACATATGGAACTCTTGCTGAAAAGACTAAGTGAATCAGCAAGGCAGACGACAGTAGACCCAGAAATGAGAAAACTGGGAAGGGAAATGAAGAAATTGAACCACATGACAGTGTCTATGGTAGGCAGTAAGGGTAAAAACCCAAGCATGGCATCCTTCGAAAATTCATAAATGCAAAGCAATAAGAGTAAGGATGAAGAAGGATCTGTAAGAAGGAGAAGTACATTAGAGGCCCAAAGATGGCATCACAAGTGCTTAAAAGAAGAGGAAAGAACAGAGCGAATACAAGAAGAAATGAAAGCACAAGTTGAGTTTGAAAGGTTTTCCCAAGCAGCGTTTCGTGTGCATGGAGATGATTGTTCGACAGTAAGTTCAAGGAGTTGTAGAAGCATGACGGATAAGGTAATGGACAACATATCCGTACCTCTGAAAGAAAAATGACGAAGAAAGATCAAACCAGAGAGAGTGAAGTTGAAATAAAAGTGACAACAGTCAGCACCACAGACCGGTAACTACCAATTAGCCAATATTATGCCAAAAGTTATGCTCCACGTTTCCGGCATATGACAGTCTACAAAGAAGAGATAGACACTCAGTGATCGCATCATTGCCAAAGTAAACACAAAATAAAACCATCAGAAGAGGAAGTTAATGAAATAAATCCAGAAAATAGTGCTTCAAGTATTTCCAGCCACTCATCGACAAGCTCAGTGAAAAGGGCTGTAGTGAGTAGTGCAGTACTCAATGCAGCAACACTGTTGATATGGTGTGTTTTTCGTCTGGCAACAATGGTTGTTTTACCATATGGCCACTTACAGTAACCATGTGATATAAGATGCTTTACCAAAATAAAACCCTGTCGTATCTATATCACATCTGAAGTAATACATAATAATACTTGGTGTCTAGATCTTCCAAATTCACATGCAGAGTTCGAGATTCCCGCAAAACGTCGGATGCGAAAGATTCAGGGTTGATAAAATTGTAATAAAAGTGATTGTCTATACCCACAATGTTTATACATTTGGCCTAGCTAAGGTTACCTAGTTTAGATCAAATTTAGTGGAATATTTTAGAGCTGGTACATGATGCTAGCTTAATTGTATAATGTGAAAATTATTGTCTGAAGACTAATCAGCCTGCCGATTCTGGTTCAGAGAACCTGGGGGTGCTGGTAACAATGCAGAACAGTCGGGTGTAGGCCTAAGCCAGCTAGTACAAGTAGACAGTAGTGCCAAGTAATCAATGTTATGTCAATAGTTGAAGCCTCCAAAACCCCTTGATTTAAAAGAGTCCAGCAGCGGAGGAGGAGTAGATGAAAATCTATGATAAAGTTTTTTCTCAGCTGATTATATCTCTTTTGAAAGGTATATATGGAATCCAGGTGGGTGTAAAATTGCCACCCTTGGGCAATTTGAGAATCCAAGATGGCCGCCATTTCACTGTAAAAACCCCAAAATTGCCGTTTCCATGGACAAGGACACCCCAAAATGCTTGGTAATTGTTTTTTTTTAATATCTTCATGTTTGAGGTAGGAAATGTAATACTAAAAATGTATCTTGGAAGGCATGCTTGATTAATTTGAGAAATCCAAGATGGCCACCATTTTAAAGCAGAAAAACCCGAAAAATGCACTTTTCACAGAGAGATCAACCCAAAATACACGTTTTATCATTTTCTCATCTGATTATATGGATGTAAAATTGTCACCCTTAGGCAATTAGAAAATCCAAGATGGCTGCCGTGTGTCATAAAAACACTAAAATATTGCAGTTTGTACAGACGGGGCAACTCAATATGCATTTTTGTAGCTGTGACCTAACCGAGAGCCGGACCAACTGATGTGATTGTTTTCGGTGTGCGCTTACGGATGTTGATGCAACAAGCGGCTGTGTCCTCGCTACTGGAACATATGGGTTGGGGGCGTCTAGATGAAAAGCTGTTATGTTTTCCGGAGCCCTTCAAGATGCTTGATGTACCATTTTAGTGCCTGACCGGGCACAGGGTTCTTAGAACGTCCGCGCTAAGGCCGTGTCCGGGAGAAACAATGGGCACGGTGTGAAAGACGGAGTCGATTCTAGCGTGGGAATGGGAACCCGTCCTTCGACAACCGCAGGTGAGCCTCGTGTCAATGGACAACGGTGGTAGTATTCGGAACCCATCGACCAGAAGCGAGAAGCGTCTGCCACCAGAAGGCGTCTTCCTAGTCCGGGAGACTGGCCCTCTCCAGTGGTTCAAATTCCTTTAAGAAATGGAGCACTAGCGGCAGATACCACTCCGGAACGAGATAGTGAGACGAACCGTAGGACGAACGAAAACACACCCTTCAGCAGATTCATGAGGAGTGGGCTATTAGAGACTACGGTGCTGTCTCTGAAGCCCGAGGTGTGGAGCACTACAATCGCGGTACGGGAGCACTGACTGTTTAGACGCCCAAACCCTCAAGGAAATTTCCGTTAGGAAATCTCCGATATGCCCTACAGACGCAGACATCCGATCACTCTCCTCCTCCTTGGCGCACCCATCTATAGACCCGGCGAAGTAAGAAGCTCATATTTCCTAGTTGACTTTCCTCCTTGCTGAGGCAGCGAGCGGCGGCAGCCGGTTCATAAATTCCCCGCCTGAGTGTATTGTTGGCGGGAAATGCGCCAACAGTCATTTGAGAGCGCGGATGGCACGCTCCGGGAGGGACGCGTCGGCTGGAGGATCGCTACTAGCAGGCACTAGTCCCCCACTAGCAGTTCTAGAAGCCGTGGGACCCACAGCTGATGGCTGAGCCGCCACTGGGCCATCAACGAACCAGGCATTGTCCGGAACGACCTACCTCTCAGGCCTCTCGGCTATCGTCGCATGGAGGGGATACATAGACATTGATCCACCATCGCATCCTTACCCACGGCTCTGGGATCGTGACTCCATGACGTGTACGCGCAGAAGCCGTGATTTATCCCATGGAAAGGCCAATGGTCCACGTGTGACCTGTAGCCTGTGAAATTGACCGGCAGAGGAGCCATTTCACTGACGACCCCTTACCTCGATGGCACCTGGCATTGTGTGCCTTCCGGGAGAGGACGTCTGCTAGACGTTCGCCACCCGTTGCCTGCACCACTCTAGAGCCTGACTACCCACTCCTTGCCGAGACTGAGGTTCTTTCTCCCCCCTGTTGAGGTAGGCCACTACCGTCATGTTGTAACATTGATATGATAGCGAGCTTGCATGGGCCACCAACGGCCGCGACCTTTGTTGGACCCCTAGTGGGCCCTCACAAACCGACGCTCTGTCATCAGCATCACGGAGTGTTAATTTCCTGAAGGGAGCTCCCACCTCCAACTTGAGTGGATGTGTCCACCACTTAGGTCGGGAACCAGCTGCAGGGGCACTGGAATCCGAGGGACATTGGGTGGTATCAGGGTCGGAAGTACCTGAGCCTGTGGATCTGGATACCCCCTCATGCGTAATTGCAGTACGGGGGAACCATCCCATGAGGCGGCCTAAGGCCCCAGAAGCCGAAGCCATATAGCCCTTGCTGGGACCGACCTGCTCTCCAAGATTGCTCGGGCAGACGCCACACAACCGAGGCTACTCGTTCTGCAGAAGGGCCTCAACTTTGCCAACAGAAAATCAAGTCTCGCTCCAGAAACTGGGGCTCTGGAGGTGAGAGGTTGAACTTTCGAGGTCATGAAATCAATACCTTTGCCGGGGACTTCTTGATTGTATCAATGCAACCGTACAAAAGCACCTTGATATCATGCCAGACTTACTGGCTGACCCGTCTGAGTGGTTGGTGACCCAAAACCGTAGCACACCACTTAAACGCATTGGCAAGGCTGGAGCCTGAAAGTAAATTACGAGGAACAGTGTTTTCAGTACCTGCCTAGGGTGTTACTACTATTACTTCTCTGTCGATCGTCTCAAGGTGATGTCCTTAGGCAGTCAACATCCATCATTCTGGCATATGCTATGGGCTCTGAATATCAGTCGCTGTCGGAGGCAAGACCAGAACGTAAGGATATCTAAAGTAGCTCAACGTTTTGGCTTCTGCACCTTAACTATGTTCTCTGCCTCCACCCACTTATGAAGCCTTCAAGGAAATGTAGCCCGTGCACATCTTCAGGTAGCTATCTGGAGGATTGCTCTGAAATCTGATCATACCTGAACTGGTACCAACTCAGTTTTATTCCGTTATCGTCTATGGGAGCCCCGGCGGACTATGGCTCCCACCGGAATATTGCGTTTCACACGGTACTGATACTCGACAACAATGGTTATTACTAAAGCTTATAGTGTCCGAGTGCATAAAAATACACCCCCTACGAGTAATGTGTAGAAAATGCTCTTGCTTCCTTTATCTTGAGTGGAGGTAAATTATTGTTACGAATCAGCGCATTTAAAACATTCAGCGGCGGCCATCTTGAATATCTTTTAGTTGCCAATGTGGCAATTAAAATTTAGTATTTTAGATTTCCAATACATATTTGCAGGGAAATAACAGTCAACTTACATTTTTGGTTGCACTCTCAAGGAATGTGCATTTGTGATTTCCTACTCGAAAAAATGGCGGCCATCTGGATTTCACTAATTATTCAAGCATGACTCTAAATATAAATTTGCATTTTAAGTGTTTCCTACCCAAAAAATCCACCATTAGCACAAAAAAACACTAATTACCTTGCATTTTGGGTGGACGTTTTGTGTAAAATGCAATTTAGAGTTTGTAAACAGCCAAAATGGCGGCCTCTTGGATTTCAAAATTGCCCAAGGGTTGCAAGTTTACACCCACCTTGGTTCAATTGGATACCCTTTCAGAAAAGATAAATGCAGCTGAACAAAAAATACTTATCCGGATTTTGATCTCATGCCAAATCAGGCTTCCCGCTGCGACTAAAATATATATACAAGAGCATTGGAAAAATATGTAGATAGGAACTCCCTCTGTACGTCCCCTAGCTATGGGTAGTTCATCAGAAAACCAGACGATAAGCTTTGCTTAGAGTACTTATAGGCAAAGAAGGTACGAGAGATTGAAAACTTTAACCTACACGAACAGATGTTGTCCACTTTTGTTAAAGAACATGCTAAATGATTTAAATAATAAATAGATAATAATAATAATGAGACGTATAAGCGCCTTTTACAAAGTAGAACATTGAAGAACATTGTATTACAAAACGGAATGAAACTTCGGATAGACTTTGGTAGCCTTTGATATGCTTAGGACCCTATAAGAACGTAAATAAACCAGTGAAGAGAAGTCATCAACAGATGCCTACTATTGAAGAAATCCTACCAGATTTGCACGAGCCAAATCTTCAGCGTTGTGGATGCTAAGAATGGTTTTTGGCACGTCGAACTTGACAAAGAGCTCAAAACGCTATCGTTGGCTTTGAATGCCATTTGGTCTCAGAAAAGGCAAAACAGATGCAACTAAGGAGAGAAATAGAAAAGGAAGAAGAGTATGAGGTCGCCAAGGCAACAATGAGCATTCTACCAAGTTGTGGGGAGAAGTAGCTTGCAGTGACATGGACATGAACTCATTCAACTAAATTGCAGAAGCATTAGCTGCAGTGCAAAAGCAAAGACAAATGATGGAAACTGAATTTTACAAACCAGTGGCTCAGGTCTGCCCACCAAGGGCTCAAAGCCCACCAACAAAGACCAGGGATCTGCCCACCAGGGACACAATTCCATCAACAGAGAGGATTCTGCCCACCAGAAGAACAAGAGTACAAAGGCAGAATTTGGACCAAAGAGGTGAAATCTGCCCACCAAGTGTACAATTCCACCAACAAAGAGATGAAATCTGCCCACCGGAGGCACAAGCCCACCAACAAAGTGGTGAAGTTTGCCCAACAGGCATACAAGCCCACCAACAAAGAGAATTGGCCCACCAGAAGCATAAGTGCACAAACTAAGTGCAGAATTCCACCCAACAGAAGCTCAAGTCTACCTACAGAGAGCAAAAGTTTGATATTTTAAATGTTAGAACTAGCTGGAACTGGAAGGAAGCTATTGAAACCCCTTGTTTGAAATTTTGTTTCAGGATTTTTAAAACCCCAACCCCACCTCCCCTGCAAGCCGAAATTCAGTCAGTTCGAGACCCCAAAGTCTTAGTACTCAGAATTTGGCACCACAGGCAAAGAAAGACTGATCAAAGATTGTGATCAAAGCATAGAGAAAAAACTCTGGACATCAGATGCAAGAAAAAATAGTTCACAAATTATAATAACACCTATATACTAATTAAGGGGAATTCTGTGTGTAGCGCCATTCCATTTGCCAGGTACTCGACCCACCATGCGGCCGGGCACATAGCATGAGACCGCCCGGCAGCTATGTGCATGGCAAAATAGCACCATCTATAGTTCGAGGCATAGTTTGACGGGCGTATAGAATTGTTGATGTTATCAACCCAGCTGCCGGCCGTATAGAATTGTTGATGTTATTGACTCGGCTGCCGGACATAAGTCTAATTTGCCTTTTCTTAGACCTTTATAAGCACTGAATTATTATTATTATTATTATTATTATTAAAGACTTTTACAATAATGTTGGATCCCAGGATAATCCAATCTGATCAAGGAACAGAGTTCAAGAGTACAGGTCAGCTTCTGATAAGTCAAAGTCCTCTACAGTCCACCATACAAACCCTAATCACGGGGAAAGGTTAAGTTTTAAATAAAGTCTTAGAGTCACTGAAGAAGAGAAGCTCAGGCGTTAAATTATTATTTTTATGGGTTACAAAAAATACTGTATAAATTGGACACAAATTTGTCAAGTATTTTTTGAGGTTGCATGCTCCAGTACTCAAGGGTGGTAGCAGGATCAATTTAAATTTAGCCAATATGTTTCATCTCATAACTCAAAAAATATTATCGCAAACTGCATTAAAGTATTTTTATACAAGAAATGAGCTGCTGACACATCCATTCAAACATAAAATTTGGGCCAGAATGTCGCAATTTCACAAAAATCACAAGAAATATGTTTTTTATGCCGAGGCATTATGTTTTTTGGGTTTTCCCTTTGAGTGTCCATCCCCTCCACCTGAACTCGTTTTTCGGAACTGGTGAGGCGTGTAGCAATGCAACTTGGTGGAATAGTGGCAAGGGTCACTTTTAAGATTGATGCGATTTTGTCACAAAATATTGATGCCATTTTGTCACAAAATATTGATGCGATTTTGTCACAAAATATGCATATTTAGGTAGCAAATTTGTATATCTTTAAGGAGTCTCTTCAGGAAGCTGTAAAGATATTTTGAAACTCATCACCATAACCACAACAGACAAGAAGCTCTGAAGGAAACACACCCAAAGGTACAGAGATCTTTGTACAAGTTACCACCTGAAGATCTAAGGAAGATATGGTGAGCCTTAAGATAAGTGCTAGCCTTGCAAGATTCAGGAATGATCTTACTCACCTTGAAATCAATGCGCTATTGAAAACAAACCTCACCGAGATTTTATTCTGTGAAGGGTTTCTGAATTCATAAGTGTGTCAGATGGGTCAGGTTATGGAAACTCCCCTAAAAAAGGTAACCTCAACTCAGTCAATAGTACCTCCACTATCAACTTGAAAGATCTCAAAATCAGTGGCCAAATTGGAAGCATTCATCAGAAAGACAAGATTAGCTACTCCAGCTTATCACACCAAATTGAGACTGCTTCGCAGAAGGGATAATACGGAGACTGGTCATAGAGGCTGTCTTGAAGGCTGCAAATCCTGGGTTGATCACAGACCAGAGATAGGATCAACCAACACCAACGATAACAGATACACCATGTGCACAACCTAAAGTTGACCTTATGTTCTGCGATACATCAATCACCAAATTCAGGTTTGCTTTTCCTCGGTGGTGAGGTCAGGTATGGAACGCCATGTTTCCTGGTTTCAATCTAACCTCAAAGTCATGTCATGGAAAAAGAAGAGTATGTCATCAGATCAAGAATGAGGTTGCTTACTTTGTATGAAACTTCTTTGAGCGGAATTCTCTAAAGAAAACCTGTCTACCAAAAATGTGACTGGATTGTCCCAAGATAACAGCCACAGATGATCAGATTCCCAATGTTGGAAGACCGCGTGCTTGTTACTATTTTCAACCAAGCAAATGATCAATTTCCAGGATTTACCGAATCGTACGCAGACAAAAAATGCACAACCTTCAACAATCTCAACATAATGTAACAAATCTGCTGAGCAGTCCATGCAATTCACCATTGAAAAATTTGGTAAATTGAAAAACACTTTTGTTCCCACTCTAATTTTGCCAATCACATTAAACTGTGGAAGAATAAGTGATGAAGGGCCCCTTGGAAATCAGTGCTTTGTCATTGAAGGGGCTTCCCTGCCTTAAGAAAGTTTAAATAAATAAATAAATGAAATGAATGTTATTAACTATGGTAATGAACAAGTGCAACTAGTGGAAGGTGCTACTGTTGGGACTTGTGAATCAGTGGATGACAATATTGTTAAATTGTACTGATAGTGCTTGTGAAATTGATTCAGCAAGAAGACTTCAATGCAGAGTTGGCTCGGTAGGACCTCCAGTGAATTCCAATAAATCTACAGCTTCAAAATCAACAGTACATCACCCAGAAAGTGTGACGCAACTTCCACTCCATCTTCAGATTTGTGGGAAAGTAGTTCAAAATTGTTGACTAAAGAAGAGTGCCAACGGTTAGCTTCATAGCTATGAGCTATGTGGATATCAAGATGTGTTTGCATGCTCCAAGGCCCAAGATCAACCTCAATGACATTCCGCTATTAGCGCTAATTTAGCAGATATTATCTCAACGATTGCTAGAAACGCTAATGGCCCCAGTAGCTTTATATAACATATAACATGAAAACCCCTAATACAACTTTTTTACTTTTGATCCAATTTTAATAAAGCATGTTCTACTAGCACTATTAGTACTATAAACACTACAAAATTGATTAAATTAACACCAGAGTTCATTGCTCATCATTTGAGTGTGGAATAATATTTGTACTACAAACAAGGGAACTGCACAATTCACTGACAGACTGTACACAAAGAAATGATGTGATCATCGTGATGAGACATGAAAGTTTACCAAATAGATGAACTTGGAAACCTTAACGGAATAAACCTGTGCTTTATTCTGTGAAGGGTTTCCGAATTCATGAGTGTGTCAGATGGGTCAGGTTACAGAAACTCCCCCAGATGAGTGCATGCCAGTTGTTTGCTCTTTTGTGAAGAATCCTGATCAAGGGTAGAATTTTGTCGCTGTGTGCGAGAATCAGTCTTGATTCCCCAAAAACAAATTTTGCGGGAATCATCTAATTCACTACCATGTTAAATTCTGAAGTTTACGAGAATCAAAATTGATTCACGAAAATCATTTTACAAGAATTTGCGAGAAGCGATTCTTGGATTCTCGCCAATTCTTAGCCCTGCTGTGAAATATGGTAAAAAACAATTCTTTAATCAAGTACCTTTATGCAAGAGCCATTGACTTCAAAAATGAAAGATTTGTTACTCTTTTTTAGATATTAAAGGTGGTTTGAATCGATCGACATCCCCGCCCCGTCCCGCATTTTACATAGTAAGCAAGTCTGGTCAGGGAAGTGTGTTTGTTGTTTGATTCCGTAGCAGGGGTAGTTTCCATAACATGACCCTATCTGTCACGCTTTTTTCTAACACACTTATGAATTCGGAACCCTTCATGGAATAAGCACAGGTTTATTCCGTTAAGGTTTCCGAATCATAAGTGTGTCAGAAAAAAAGAGTGTCAAATGGGTCAGGGTACGGAAATTCCCGTAGCATGTCAACGATGTGGGCTGTGGTGTATTGAGTAAAATCAAAGGTACATCATAGTTTAAAGAAACCTTTATGGAGTAGAGCAATTGCTTAAAGAGTCCATGGACATGCTTAAAACATACTATAATACACAAAAAATGGTTTCATTCCATATTAGGTATGGTATCAATGTAAAATCTGCATGAAGCAGTATTGAGAAACCGTATAGTTGAAAAAATTGGGCATAATACTATGTGTTTTGACAAGCATTCAAAGGAAATTCCAAAATGAAAGTGATTATCGCGCTGGCACGCGGACCCAGAGTGAGTCCGAGTACCAAATACGCGGTACGCGTAACGCGTCATGCTCGTCATCGTGGAACGGACGTGCGAGGGGCCCAGTTTATTGCATACGTACACAAGTTGACTTCTAGTGATATGCGTCGTAAGTGTTGTATCAGCTGGCATAATTTATCTTGATTTGATGCTTTAAAACGCTTAAATGGCTGGATTGTCGCCGGGTGCACCAGCGGGGACCGTACCGACAAGGACAATCAGAACAGAATAGCTTTATTCAAGTTCCCAGACAAAGAAACCGACAAGGAGAGAGATCTGGTCGTGCGGTGCGGTTAGCCACGTGTGAGCTTTGTTTAGAACTTGTTACTCTGACGTCATTAAACGGGGCAAATCCAACTCCAGCATCTTGATACGAGTTCGCGAAAACAGGAGAAGGCCTGCCAGTTTGGGTATATTTATCCTGAAATTTAACACTTCCCGATGTTCATTATAAAAATCTGTGTTGCGATATGATCAGGATACTGTGAGGTAGAAAATGTAAGAATTAGGAAATGTCTACTCAGCCATGTCCATGGACCTTTAATCATCCATGCAAGGAGGGTTCAAAAGAACACAATGTAGATTCAATTTCAACTTTGAACATTTACATTAATGTCAACGACTTAGTAAAGCAAAATTACGCCATGAAAGTATAAGCTCAAGTAAAATTAAGTGACTGTTGTTTATTTTAATTAGCCCATCCCCCAGTCAAGTGAGGGCGTGCTTCAATATTACTGGTGTGATCAGGCGGTGGCGGCCAGCCTATTAATTAAGCAATCACCAAATGTCACAAAGAAATTACAGCCAATACGGAGTGCAAACCAAAACAAAGTTGGGTGCTTTGATGGGGTCTGTCATGGGGGTTCCATGACCCACATACGACTAGTCCTCGTTCGTGATATCATACCAAAAAAAATCAGAAAGCACCTTCCAGTGAGTTGATTCTTCAACTCAACGGTTTTGGAATAGAAAATATTTCCTGACAAACATATAAAAAAAACAGGAAGTTTTCGGACAAGATTCACTTTTACGTGTTAAAACCAATGGCGACGTCTGAAATTGGGATTTCTTGGCCGCCCCTCCCTGGGTGTGATATGCCAGGCAGATCGGAAGGCTGTGTCAATGGTGATTTGAGGCACACTAAATAACAACTGAACAGAAAGGTGGGAACATGAAACAAAGTAAATGCTGTAGCTTTATTATGGACATAATCTTGACCAATGCGACATCAAGTGTAGTACATTGATAAGGTTCAGCATTACAATTGGTCATCCAAATCCAAAGCCCATAACCAAAGATTCCAAAACCTGTGAACAGGCTTACTGCTAGTAACTGTCATTTGTAAAAACTGCAACGTAGCCTTTCAACATGGCAAGCAATGCCAATGAATCTTTCTGATCAACTATATCAAGAGTATGCACTGAGTAGAGCCCATTTAGAGCATCAACAAAGCGAAATGGAGAATTTAGACTCTCTTTTGAAAAGATGAAAATAGTTCCATATGTACTCCTCTCTAAAATTCTACAGGAAACAAATTCTTTTTAATTATGGCCTAACACTAACAAATACCCTAATCCTAACGCCAAAAATAAAAGAATTTGTTACATATAGGACGTTGAAGAGGGGGTACATATGGAACTCTTGCTGAAAAGACTAAGTGAATCAGCAAAGGCAGACGACAGTAGACCCAGAAATGAGAAAACTGGGAAGGGAAATGAAGAAATTGAACCACATGACAGTGTCTATGGTAGGCAGTAAGGGTAAAAACCCAAGCATGGCATCCTTCGAAAATTCATAAATGCAAAGCAATATGAGTAAGGATGAAGACCTTGCAGCATACGCAACACCTGTAAGAAGGAGAAGTACATTAGAGGCCCAAATATGGCAACACAAGTGCTTAAAAAAAGAGGAAAGAAACAGAGCGAATACAAGAAGAAATGAAAGCACAAGTTGAGTTTGAAAGGTTTTCCCAAGCAGCGTTTCGTGTACATGGAGATGATTGTTCGACAGTAAGTTCAAGAAGTTGTAGAAGCACGACGGATAAGGTAATGGACAACATATCCGTACCCCTGAAAGAACAATGACGAAGAAGATCAAACCAGAGATGAAGTTGAAATACAAGTGCAACAGTCAGCACCACAGACCGGTAACTACCAATTTAGCCAATCTTATGCCCAAAGTTATGCTCCACAGTTTCCGGCATATGACAGTCTACAAAGAGGTTCCTGGGGTACTGGTCGAAGAAGCGATACACACTCAGTGATGGCATCATGCCAAAGTAAACACAAAATAAACCATCAGAAGAGGAAGTTAATGAAATAAATCCAGAAAATAGTGCTTCAAATATTTCTCGTAGTCAAAAGAGTATTTCCAGCCACTCATCGACAAGCTCAGTGAAAAGGGCTGTAGTGAGTAGTGCATATACTCAATGCAGCAACACTGTTGATATGGTGTGTTTTTAGTCTGGCAACCCTGGTTGCTTTTACCATCATGGCCACTTACAGTAATCCATGTGAATAAAGATGCTTACAAATAAAACCCTGTTGTATCTATAACGCATCTGAAGTAATACATAATAATACATTCCAAGACCTTCCAAATTCACATGCCGAGTTCGAGATTCCTGCAAAACATCGAATGCGAAATATTCAGGGTGATATAAAATTGTAATAAAAGTGATTATCTATACAGCAACAGTTATATGTTTGCCTACTAAGGTCTACCATAGTTTAGACCTAAATTTTACAATATTTTAGAGCTGGTACATGATGCAAGCTTAACTGTATAACATGAAAATTATGTCTGAAGCTAATCAGCCTGCCGATTCTGGTTCAGAGAACCCGGGGGTGCTGGTAACAATGCAGAACAGTCGGGTGTAGGTCTAAAGCCAGCTAGTACAAGTAGCAGTAGTGCTAGTAATGCAAACGCAATGTTATGTCAACAGTTGAAGCCTCCAAAACCCCTTGATTTTAAAGCCAGAGATATAGCAGAGCAATGGAAAATATGGAAAGAGGAACTCACTCTGTATATATGCTAGCTATGGGTAGTCATTCAGAAAACCAGAAGATAAGCTTGCTCAAGTACTTGATAGGCAAAGAAGTAAGGAGAGACATTGAAAATAACCTTTTAAACGACAGGAAACAGAGTTTGCACTTTAATGTTAAAGACAAGGGGCTGAAACATTTGATGAGCACTGTATTACAAAACGGAATGAAACTTCGGATAGACTTCGGATATGCTTAGACCCTAAAGAATTAAATCAAGCGGTGAAGAGAAGTCATCAACAGATGCCTACTATTGAAGAAATCCTACCAGATTTGCACCGAGCCAAATCTTCAGCGTTGTGGATGCTAAGAATGGTTTTTGGCATGTCGAACTTGACAAAGAGAGCTCAAAATGCTATCGTTGGCTTCGAATGCCATTCAGTCTTCCGAAAAGGCAAAACAGATGCAACTAAGGAGAGAAATAGAAGAGGAAGAAGACAGATTAGAATGGAAATGAATGTAGCTACCAAGGCAACAACGCGCATTCTACAAAATTATGGGGGAAAGTATAGCTTGCAGTGACATGGACATGAACTCATTCAACTAAATTGCAG
>JAMKCH010010333.1:0-29805 GCA_023653785.1 Ophioderma brevispina | reverse complement strand
TTCCTAACAGATTGGTTACGCTGACAAAACAGCATTGGGTTGAAGGTAAAATTTACCGTTTTTAGATCAATTTACATAGTTGGAGTAATAATTTCTGGCCAAGTTACTCAGTGGGTACGCGCCGCTGCCCCCGCCAAAAGGCGCCCACTGGTTGCACGTAACACACACCATTGCCAAGAAATTATTACTTCAAACTATAGTAAGGGAATTTTAAAGGAAACTAAAATTTTTAAATTTTTTTTTCAAATCATTAGTAGCTAAGATAATTAAACACACAGTAGTAATCTTTGCATAAATTATAATGTGGCATGTTCTAAAACAAGGCCGGAACTCGTATTTACGCGATGCCGTAAAATATGGTCCCCGCCGAAATGTCGCGATCACTACCATGTCGATAAAAAAACTAATGCCACTACAACAAAACACCCCACCCCCCCTCCCAAACCCAGCAACACCCCATCTCATCCCCAAACACCCCTGCAAAACCCCACTCCTCCCCAATACCCCCGCAACACCACCCTCAACAACACCCTGACCACCCCCCCCCCTCCCCAACACCCCAACTCCCAAACCTACCACCTACCCCCCTCCCCAACACATCTCTGCAAAAACACCCACCCTACACGCCTAAACCCTTCCCCCTCCCCAACCCCCTCAAACCTAACCACCCCCTCCCCAACTACCTACCCCCTCCCCAATACCTAACCCACCTCCCCAACACCCCCCCCCGGCCCTCCCCAACACCCCCCCCCTCCCCTATGGCACCGTAGTCTCTTCGCGAAGGAATTTTGCCTATCCGATGTTACCGTTTCAGGGATACAGCAATTACGCATATATAATTAGCTCATTTGCAATACCTAATCCGCTGGCTGCATATATCCATACTTCAAATTGCAATAAAGATTTGCCCCATGATACGCTTCAGCACCCGCAGGAATTTTGAGTATCCAATGTACAACAGATCAAAAATATAGCAGTTACGCTGATTTGTGCATATTAATGTAGCTCATTTACATACTCAATTTGCCCCGAAATACGCCCAACTGTAATCAGTCAAAACACTCTTCAATCCCGCTCCCTTCCACCAATTTACATCATTATATCCTTTACGGAACTCCGAACTTGTAAACCGGCTTGGAGGAAACATTTTTCATAAATTATTCAAATTAGATAGCTTAATTAGCATCTTTTAAGCCCAAAATCTAATCAATTTTTTTGCATCGTTTTTTGATTGAACTCCTCGCCAGGAGTTGCTTAAAGACACTCTCAGTGCTTTCAAATCCACATGGGCAAACTATTGAAATTTGCAGGAAAGCTTTAAAATGAAAGCTGTAGAACTTCTCCCAGTTAGTTTTTCCAATTAAAGAGAACCGACAAAAGGCAGAAAACAGCAGTGTTCAATATTGCTTAATGAATTATGTTGCTTCTGGCTTAGCAGGATATGTAGGATATTGGTCTTGTTACAGACATGCTAAAACGATTTTTTATGATTTACAAATCATCTGTATTGCCTTTGAAAACTCAAAATCTAATCAGGTCAAGAACTCACCCAGCCGCTTCTTTCCACCAAGTCACCTCATTGTCACCCTTACGAACTCCCGAGTAATCGGATACAACATGGGTTAACATTATTTATCAGGACGAACGGACCTGCTCATTTTATAGTCCCCCCGTTCCGAACTTGTTCGGCGGGACAATAAAACAGACTTTGGCATAATTATTATTCTATAATATAGATCTCCTTCCCAACCTTTGTTGCCAATGATAACTTCTTTACATTGTTAGAGATTTAGCTATATTGTCACCTAAGCTGCACAGCTTTAATATATTGGCAGAAATCAAAGCGTTATTCTATTGCCATGTACGATTCAGTTTTTCAGGGTTTGCACGCAAGGTTGACAGGTGGGTCTTTTGTTATGGCACACAACCCTCAACTTTTTAAAGATTTTTGGCATTTTTTGCAATTCGTTTTTGGGATGACTGACTCGCCGGATTTGCTTAAAGACACTATCATGCTTCACTCCACATGGGTCCAATAATATTGAAATTTGCAGGACTAGCTTAAAGTGAAAGCCTGTAGAACTCTCACCATTTTAGTTTTTCAATGGAAGAGAACTGACAAAAGGAAGAAACAGCAGTGTTCCAAGATATGATAATGAATGTTGGTCTTCTGGCTTTAGCAGGATATGTTAGTATAATTGTACTTGTTACAGACATGCTAAAATCTGATTTTTTATGATTTAGCAATCACTGTAGTGCCTTAACTATAAATGGTGTATATCAGCTAAGCTAGAAATGAAATTAACATTGCTGTAAATTTAAGATCAATCAAGTTTATGATAACTTTTGACTAAAAAGGAAATTTTCTTCTCTTTGTGAAGACTTGGTCTTTGGTTTTAGAGCGAATTAATAGAAACATACCTCAGAAATTGACTAGGTAATGTACGCATGACTGATGATATTTTGTGTTTAGCCACATTGTCCTTCTTTCATCATATCTTTGAAGAGATTTTGTCAATACCATCAATGTTTGTTTAAACTTTCTTCAACTTGTTGGAAGTATTTGATCAATTTGTAATAATGCACATAAACTTTGATTTGATCATATTGTTACAGTTACAAACCTTGCATCAAGCGCTATGTCCTTGTTTTGGCTTATTTCTCGCAATTCCATTGAGATAGAAATGCAACTTTTTTAAATTTCCTAGAATAAAATTCACTAGAGAAATGCAGCAAGCTGAGAAAAATTCCGACATTTGACAAGCTAGAGTCCGGGTTGACCATTTTATGACCCTCATTTCATTCAGCAGACGAGTGTATGCTAAAAGAAACGATGTACTTTGCAAAAAACTGACATTGTCAATTTAGGTTCAAAAGATATTTTAAAAGCACTATCCAGCAATTACTACTTCAAAATGCCTATTCTTCATCAAGTCCATTTTTTGCCTTGTTGTATTGGAAATGGTTCAGTAAGGCTTCTGCAAGTGGCTACGCTTAACAATGCCATATTTGTCAAGAAATGGCAACTTTTAGCATTGTTTACTAATAAAAGTCAAAACAATCGTAAAATGGCATCTTCATACCGCTTTAAATTCTTTCATAGGCGTCCGTTTTCACAAAGACGAGTAATATACGGTGTTGATATTACTAACACTAGGAATTAAGACACAAAATGGGCATTTTGAGTTAGGAAAAAAAGGACAGTGGCTTTAAGAAACATGATTTCAAAATTCTCACTTCTGCAATTTTCAATTGCTGAAGGCATGGGTAACGATAGGAGACAACAGAGCGCACAAAGCATGTTTCCAAGGCAGGCCATTTTGTCCCCCTTATAATGCACTTTATTCTGTAAAAACTGCTGAATTCTGTAGGGTCTCAGAATGTCCAACCCTCAACTCGCTGCAAACATTCTGCTGCATTGTGATGTGATTTTCAAAAGAACAGCCACACAATGTACTCAAGGATTTTGACATTAACTGTAGTACAAAAATATACATCTTCAAAAGCAATAAATGTGTCATAATACACCATGGTCTAAAGAGGCTCACTCACTATTGATCAACTAACACTACAAAGAAAAGGCTCAAAGTTCTGTGCTGGTAATTGAACAGAAATCTGCCGTGTCAACCTGCTTTACAACATAACATATGAATAGTCATTTTATTGAAACCAAAGTTTTCATATCTGTGCAGTGTAGTATGGATTGTATATAACCTGTAAAAATGTACATTACTTACTTCACAATATCTTCTTGAGTGTTTAAGAATATTTGTGAACTATTTTATGACAGATTTGCCTTTGGACTTTGGTGTGTGTATAATGAGAAATAAAGTTGTACAAGGACAATTGACCTTCTGTTTTCTTAGCCCATTTCATTCTGCTACAAAATTGATCTCTATGGAAGACTACTTAATTTTCAGCCACTTTTCCCACAAAAATTATAGTTACGGAAAAAAAAGGACTTTTTATCATTAACCACATCAGGACCCGATGTATGTATTGAGTTCATCCAACAGGTCTTTTCAAATCGACACTGGACACTTTCATGAGCGTGCCTTCACAATTGAGTCTATAATACAGTTTCATGTGATGACCTGTTACTATCAAGTGGATCTTTATTGTGGTTATCATAAACAAGAAAATCTTGCTGTAATGTCTTGATTTCATTCAAACTATGTGCAAAATTTACATTTCATTGATATTTCATATGGCTATGTAGTGTAAAGAAAATCCACCTGTAATTGTTTATTTCATTTCAAAGTATGTGCAAAATTTACATTTCATTAAAGGTGCATTTTGTAAACCTAGCACCTTCATTTTTGTGTCGCCTTCCCTAAGGCAGGAAGACACATAGGGATCACTTTGTCCACTGTAGTTGTCTGTTGTTGATGTCTGTTGTGAAAAAGGGTTAACATATGCATGTAATATCCACATACTTTGATGATTTAAAAACTCGAACTGGGTCACAGGTGCAACATGGCATCCCCCACTTGTTGATAAGGTCAAAGGTCACATGCCAAGGTCAAAGGTCATGTGAGGTCAAGTTGTAAAATAGGCTGAAAATGTAAAATTGACCTCATATGAAAAGTTGAAGTTCAATTGGAACCAAACTTGAATCATAGGTGCAACATGGGATCCCTCATTTGTTGATGAGGTCAAAGGTCACATATCAAGGTCAAAGGTCATGTTAGGCCTATCATTCACTAACCGCGACGGCAGGCGACACAAGCGGTCCGAGGACCGATGTATTTTTTTTCTTGGGTTCAATAGATATCCTCAAGGTCATTTCCAAAATGTTCATATTTCGCTGCCCCATAGGCCACGGTGCAGTAATTTCATCCATTTATGGAGTAGGTCGAATATGAACGTAAAATTAGGAACACATACTCTACTTATGCCAACAGTTTAGGTGATATAAAAATCTGAACTTGTTTGAGCTAAGTCGGGGGACGAGGCTGTATGTGGATCACGAAATGCCCCTTTAAGTTTTTTACAAGTTCCACTACATTTAACACTTAAAGGTGCAACGAGAGGTTTCCCTAAGAAATGTGAAAATTCTGATTTTCGCACCGGTGTAAGGCTTTTGATAAAAAATATCCCCATCTGAAAGGATTAAGCTGAGAACGGTGTCTTTGGTACAAAAATTGCAAAATTTCTAATTCCTATAGGAGAAAATAGGAAATTCAGCCAATGTTAAAAGGTAGGGAATCTATTGCATGCCTAATCTATTTCAAAATTGCTACATATCACAGTAAATATGAACGACTTGAAATCTCTCGTTGCACCTTTAAATCCACTATCAGTCATTTTTTTCCAAATTTAAAATGCCCATTTTGTCTCTTAATTGCTAGTGTTAGGTCATATCAACACCTTATATTACTTTTCTTTGTGAAAAACAGACGCTTAGGCATTTGAAAGCGGTCTTGAAGATGCCATTTATGACTATTTCTGGGCCTTAAAACAGTTGGATCCCGACTTTTATAAGTAAACAAAGCATAAAAATCATAATATCTTGACAAATACGGCGTGTTATGCTAAGCCATTTACAATGGTCTCTACTACAATTTTCAATACAACAGTGCAAAAAAATGGACTTTGATGAAAAATAGGGGGCGCGATTTGTTCACATTGTGAAGAAATCGCTGATAGTGGCTTTAAAGATCTGTGTGTTAACCAATCAGGCCTGCCAAAAATCTGATATCTGAAGTTTTGGTTTTGTTGCTTCATTTGCAGGCCTGCAACCAAAGTAATTGGGACACAATCTGATCCACTGAGACAGCAATTGGGAAATTGAGGTGCAAGCAAAAAATAAGGTGCAAAAAAACACACTAGAATTTTGCAGTTCTCAGCTTTCACGCTCACTATATTCGAAAAATATAAGCTGTGGGCCGCGGCATAAACACTTAAAGGCGCAACAAGAGATTTCAAATAACATGCGTCTCTAAAAAATTGTGAAAATCTTGATTTCCTTCATTCCATCAAAAATATCCCCACTGAAAGGATTAATCTGAGTAATGTTTTCTTGGTACCAAAATTGGAATTTCTAATTTCTAATTTCGTATAGGAACTTCATCCTTGTTTTTTATTATTGAAATATAAGCAAGTCAAATCACTTTTTTTTCTCTCTTTTAAGACATTTCTGTAGCCAAATACAAGGTAAGAGATCTATTGAGTGTCTAATCTATTTGAAATCACTATTATGACACAATATCTGGGTGCCTCAAAATCTCTTGTTGCACTGTTAACATTTTAGTGACACACACATACGCCCAAACATACACATGCACAACAGACAGCAAAGTGGTCCTGCCAGCTATAGCTGGTGGCCCACAAAAATATATTAAATGCACTATCAGTGATTTCAAAATCAGAAAATTGAAAAAATCATCAAAAATCAGATTTTTGCATGTCTGTTACAAGTAAAGGTACCCCAACATATTCTACAAATTATAGGACCAGAAGCAACCTAATAAGGACAAAATCGGATTTATTAGTTAGTATTACTGTCTGTTCGGACACTTACTACAACACATAACTGAATGGAAAGGTATATCTTTGAACACTGCAGTTTCCTTCCTTTTCTGTCAATTCTACAGTTGAAGAAAGTAACTTATGAGGGTTCTACGGACTTATACTTCACTTTTACACCATCTCTGCAAATTTCAAATATTTTGACTCTTTCGGATGAATCACTGATAGTGTCTTTAACATTGCAAAAGTTATTAACAGAACTTGGAATTACGCTGTGCCTAATTGTCTCTCCCGACCCGCACATAACCCCTAAATGATCTCAACTACATGTTGAGGTAGTTCCCAAGCTCCATTCCATCCAGGTCTCTTTGAAATTCCATCAACATACACAGTGACAACAACTGAAATAAGTTTTGCACATGCATCCAAACATCTACTCATACGCTGCTCAATTTAGTCTCGTTCCTAAATATTATCGATGGGGATAATCAATTTGAAACCAAGTATGCTATGGGAGCAGGGGTTACAACAATAGTGCATTTGATTACTGGGCAAGTTGATAATAATTCAATGTTCAAAACTGCCTCCTTTGGTCTGAGTGGATCACATTGTGTCACAATTTGTTTTCAGTAAATGCAACAATTGGGAGCTTTCGAAATCCAAGACGGACAGTTCTGGAATGGTAACATTATTGTCCTTGCTTGCTCATTGTGCAGATGATCCATTTCGATTTTTAGAACCAAAACTATAGCGAATGACATCACATTACTAGGGTCATACATCAAAATCGGACAGTTCCAGCTAGGCGTGACAAAGATTTGCCGGCACCACCGTCCTAGAAATTAGAGTACGGCGAGAACAGACAACACAAGTCGACACATGCGCATATGCTTCAAAATGTCATTCCATCCGTCCTAAAACTGTCAGTCAGGATTTCGAAAGCTCCCTGTAGTCTTCCTAACTGGGACTTCAGCTGCCAGCTATTTAACATGACCAAACTATACAAGAAAATCCCATTAAATTTTATGAATACAAACATACCACAATACCTTCATTGGTTATTTCTCATTGTTTCCATTCTAATATTCAAATTCTGTTTGTAAAACTGCATTAAGGTATTTGTAATTAAAAATTGCACATTCACCAGGTTCAAAAATGTTTTATTGTTTGTTGATAAAGGGTAAAGCTATTTCTACTAATTTGGGGTGGACACTGGGTTGCAGTTTGGAGTTCAGGACTTTAGGAACGGCACAGATATAGAAAAATACATTGGTCCTCGGACTGCTTGTGTCGCCTGCCGTCGCGGTTAGTGAATGATAGGCCTAACATGACCTTTGACCTTGATATATGACCTTGAACCTCAAACAAATTAGGGTTTGCATGTAAACTCCATAAACCAAGTTTTGTTCCAATTGAAATTCAACTTGACCTCATATGACCTTTGACGTCGGTATGCGACCTTTGAACTCATCAACAAATGAGGAATCCCATGTTGCACCTATGATTCAAGTTTGGTTCCAATTGAACTTCAACTTTTCAAATGAGGTCAATTTTACATTTTCAGCCAATTTTACAACTTGGCCTCACATGACCTTTGACCTTGGTATGTGACCTTTGACCTTGGTATGTGACCTTTGACCTCATTAACAAATGGGGGATGCCAAGTTGCACCTGTGACAGAAGTTTGGTTTAAATCCATCAATGTATGTGGATATTACAGGCAAATGTTAACCCTTTTTCACAACAGACAACAACAACATACATCAACAACATACATCAACAGACAACAGTGGACAAAGTGATCCCTATGTGTCTTCCTGCCTCAAGGCAGGTGACACAAAAAGGTGGGTCAGATGGGTCACCTTATAGAAACATTAGATGTCTATACTTTGTTCATCATCTAATAGGCAAAGATTATTCAGCCTTTGTTTGAAAGTAATTCCTTTTTACACAAGCGCTTCTAGCCACAAGCGTGCGCGGCGCATACTTCATGCACTGCGCCCGCTTGCGGTAGTGTTGCTTACAGTTGTGCCCGCGCTATTCTATATCAATTTGCGGTGTGAAGAGTCTTGCCAATTTTGTGACGAACAAAGTATAATACAATATAGAGCTGTGAAAATATAAGATAACTCGTAAATCTCTACCTGAATCTGGAACGAGGCTGCAGAATGGTTTCATCTATGCTCAAGATGTAACTTGTGGTTAGGCAAAAAAAAAAGATGCCTCAAAGCTGATGCATGTTCGTTTTGACATGTTCGTCTTGCCATCAGCAAGCTT
Organism: Ophioderma brevispina; assembly: GCA_023653785.1. Classification (NCBI taxonomy): domain Eukaryota; kingdom Metazoa; phylum Echinodermata; class Ophiuroidea; order Amphilepidida; family Ophiodermatidae; genus Ophioderma; species Ophioderma brevispina. The sequence goes on along the minus strand of JAMKCH010010333.1, from coordinate 21,057 downwards.
GGAAAAAAGTGTGGGATCTGGGAACCTGGTTCCAGGGAAATCTTATTATTTGGAGGGATTTACATTTTGGTCATGTAAATAAAAAAATACAATGAAGGAAAATTTTGCACCATCTTGGAGGGGAAAATTGTGTGTTCCCAGGGGAATGGGCATTTTTTCCAGTCTGGCCATAGCAAGTTTTGTTTTCTTTTAATTTTTACAGCATAATGTTATGCTTTTTAAAACACATGTTGGGAAAATTGGGGACTTGGTGGAATCATTTACTATTAAGCGAAAACATTTAATCAAAGACTTGAGTACTGCATGCTATTGACTAAATTGAATCAAGAAGAAAATGAAAAAAGTAAAAAACTGCAACTTTTAAAAAAAATCCCAGTAAATAAACATTGATATTTATGTTGAATCTTTTCAAAATTGTAAAAGCACTTTACATTTATTCCACTGCCACTAGATTAAGTCAGCTGCAATTCAAATGTCAATATCATAAGGCGCTGGGATCCAGGGGGTGGCGGATAGGGGCGCGCCGCTCGGTAATTCTGCAAATTCTTGCAAATCAGCCCATTTTGAGCTATTTTGGAAACCCAGTTACAGCCTTTCAGGACCCCGGTAATTTTGACATTTTTCAATCCTGGATCCGCCCATTGCTAATACCTTTAGGTAGTCCTCAATGGGAGATATTACTTGCTAATTCAAACATGGGTTGAAGAGAGACAAGCACAGTACATTGTGAAGTCCAAGTGCACAACCTGTTGGCTGAACAGGGCTTGAACCCATTGACGTTCGGTTCATGAGTCATGCGTCCGTTCATGTGGCCACTGGACCACACATGCCCTCATAGACACCATTTGCACGATCCTCGAAATGCATCTTGTATTTGCCATTTCCATCCGGGAACTTGTACCAGCCTAAGTCAGCCTAAACAATACGGTTAAGAGCGTAATCAGAATACCAGAAAATTAACCTATCAGTGACTTTGCACTATAGTGTGTTAATCTAGGAAGGTGACAAGTAGGGCACACAGTTACGATCAAAAAATATCACGTTTTGTCGTGATTTTCAACACCAGTGCCATCGAGTGTTTTTTTGTGTCCTTAGATATTCTTTTACATTTCTGTAAGAATTACCTTAACGTGAAAAGGTACTTTGTATTGTAAGTTAGGCACTGTTCGGCGGACGGCGAACACGAACAACAAAGTTCTTTGTAAACATGACCGTGGTATACAAGGACCGGATGGAAATGGGCAACAGACGGAGATGCATTTCGGGGGGGATCGTGCATGCAAATGGTCTTTTTTTTTTTTCTTTGCCAGATTGAGACATGCTAATTTTTACCAGCATCCCTCCAGAAAGGGAGCACCACAAGCTCTGTCTAGGTAACATACGCAAGCGCATCCTGTATTGCTGTCAATGTGCCAGTCTTGTCTGTACACAAACTTAGTCTGTTAATGGGAACAATTTGACCTTTACTATCTTCCTACATTTTTGGTGATGGCCCACAAGGGACACCAGCTCCACATTGTAAGTTCCGCAGCTAATCAAGTCCTTTCAGAACATCAATATGGCACTCTTTTGGCATCCTGAAAATAAATATAGAAGCAATGCATGTCATATTAAAACATTTTACAAATGTGATGCTTAAATATCTTCCACTGTTCACATAATAATAAAAAGGGGGATGGCCGATTTAGGATATGAAGTTTTCACCTTGATAGATTGGCTCACTCCAAAGCACCATCTGTAAATTTACGCGCCGATATTTCAATATCAGTTTTGATGCGAGATCTAAATAACGTGATTTTGTAAAACCCCATAGAGTATTTGTTAAATTAAATGGTCGAAACAAAAAACTGGGGCACATTTTGGCCTCAAACTTCCAAACCAAACATCCTTTGGCATCTAAGATTTTACAGGATAAATGAGAAAAATAGTACACTTTCTTCTGATACCATAATGATGACCACTTCAGTAAAACTATGGGGGCTTCTGGAGAGAGCTATTAGCGATCGGACCATGGACCTTTAATAAATAATACCGTAACCACTCGGGTATAAGCTTACCTTCGGCTTTAAGCCCACCCCTATTTTCAAAGAAAATGCAGGAACTAGCAAACACCCTGGTATATGCCCAGGTGCTAATTTTGCACTATTTCTACATTATGTACACCATCTTCAGGGATCTTTAGATGTTTGTGTTACTATTTTAAGTGCAAGAGGAATGGGAGACAAACTATTTTTTATAACTTTTTATAACTTTGGATTATTCATGCAAAGTATTCATGCAAAATGGGGTAGCTTGCTTGCTTTGTTTAGAGGAACAATATTTATAAAGGAAAGTAGACCATTTAATTTTTATTTTTAATGTTTATCAGCTACAAATTAAAAATGCACACTGAGCCTTACCTGAGTGAATAATATGCTCTTAAGGACAGTGTCAACCCTGACTTTCCGAGTATCTATTTTGGTTTGTAACTTTGCAAATATTTGATTATTGTATGTAAAAGTATACATTTCTAGAAAGAAAATTGGACGATGAACCCGATGGTGGCATCAGATTAATGTAAACTTTTTGCCCCAAAATTTTCAGACAGGATAACAAAAACAATTTGAATTTTCATGATTTCTTATGTTATTTTTTAAAATAGAGCTTACTTTTCGAAATATAAGGAAAAATGTCAAAAAAGTGTGATTTTTATTTTTCTTTACCAAATTTGAGTATATATTGGAGAATATCTTTAGTTAGAAATCGAAAAATGAAAACTTGAGAAAACCATTCCTAGAGAAGACCGATTGCGATCGTAGGAATGTTAAACCTCATCTTTTACTTTAGTATTTTTGGAGTTATCTTGTCTGAAAATTTGCCCAATTTTGCGAAAATTGAACGTTGAGAAAATCTGTGTTTTAGTAAAAAATTGACTTTTCACGCCATTTCAAGCTGTCTCTTTCTCAAATAACTTTACCTTTGAACTTCAAATTGAGTATGTTGTGCAAGTGATGAAAATACATCTTTATGCCTATTGAATCAAATATCTTTTGTCTCTAACTCCAGAAATCAGAAGAAATTGAAATTTCATCTGGTCTAAATTAGCGCTTTGTTTACATTTTCAAATATTTTTTTGTTTTTCTAAGATGCGTTCGCGCAAAGGTACATTAAAACACGCGCACGCTTCATTACGCAGCCAAAATTCACCACGCGACGCAATGCTTCGCCTTGCGCCTGACGGCGTGTAATGCGCTTAAATTTCCACCGTTAAGACAATGTGGTTTTTGTGATTTTAAATGGTCAAATAGCTGTTTTAAATCGGCAAAAAATACAGCTCAGGGTTGTCATGCAATGGATAACCTTTGTTGGTAACGATAGAACACAGGTTGAAGTTTAAAATGGTGCAAAAATCAGAAATTCGAGTAAAAACAAAAGCACTAGAGTTAACACTGCCCTTAAAACATTAATTGGATTTTTTTATTATCCAATATTTTCTACCAAGTTCTAGCCCCTGCCCGGGTATAAGCCCACTCTTCTTTTTGAGTAAAATCTTCCATTTAAGGGGGTGGGCTTATACCCGAGTGGCTACGGTAATTGTAGCATTTATATTGTGCCATCATGTTATTCAAAAATTTTATTATAAGAGAGGAAATATGATTGAACAAAAATCATGCATTTATATTTGTCATTGCACGGTGCGTATGTTAATGAGCGTACGCGGAGTGCTTGGAACGTTTACGCACGACATTGGATTGATTAAATTTTATGGGCGGGTATGTGCACTTTTCGTTAGAAACATTACTGCGTTGGATTTCATGACATATTCAGATTTTTCTTTTAAAAATGTCTGGTAATAATGCTTATGAATTAGATTAATGTCTGTATATTTTTAGTTCTTGTGCATTGCCAAAAATCAATGCACTTGCGTCAGTTTGACCAGATTCATAATGGCACGCAGCCCTGCGGGGCTCGTGCCCTTATTCGTCGTCAAACTGAGCGCGCATGGCATTGATTTTTGGCCAATGCCTTGAAGCTAAAATATTCACCATTAACACCTCTAATGCAGCGCTTTAAACAATTATTACCGCTACTTTGGAATACATCAGCGCGCTATATACATACACAAGTATAATTATGAAGTATTAGTATAGTAGTAAATCCAAAGTTTTAATCCGGTTGTCCCCGTAAACGGGGGTGGCCGATTCACCTCACCATCGCCCTTGGTACATTCCGCCCTTATCCTCATCCACTTCACTTGATTCATTAAATGCATCCTCCTCCATCCTCAACAAAACCCCCCTCCTCCACGTGCTTCTTCCAAGTCTTCCATGTCCTCATTGGTCGTCCCCCCTCCTCAAACCGCCCCCTTGAACTCCAACGCCGCTCTTTAAAACATGCTCATCATCCTTCCTCAGCACATGCCCGTACCAACATACAACACCATAGGCCCTTCAACCGGGCCACCGCTTCTTCCAAACTCCAACAGCTGCAAATCAAATATCATCAGTTCTCCTTCCTATCAACTTCAACCCACACATCACTCTCCATAATTGCTCTCTCTGTCCTTCTCAAATCCACATCTCATTTTCACTCATACACCATTTCTTTTATCACTCTCATACAGCATCACCGATCTCACACACTCCTTGTACACACATTCCCACATTTCTCACAATTCTCACACCACACTGAATTTGGCTTTTACCCTCTTCCCACATATGGCCGATGGGTTACCTTACTAACACCTCCCCCCTCCACCCGCTCACCATCAGTTTTGTCTTCCCAAGATTTACCTTCAACTCTCAAAAGCCGCCTTCCATTTCCAAACTACTACTCCCTCAATCCCTCCATTGTCTTGCACATCAAACCAAGTCATAGCATACACCTCGGCTCTTCAACCTTTGTGCACTCTCCGGACCACATCAATTCAAAACTTGGGCAAATATCAGCAGCGACAGTACAGAATCTTGATGAACACCCCACCTTCACCTCAAACTCCTCCGGACAGATTAGACCCACCTCAAACTCTTGTCTTTGCTCCTTCATACAAACCAATCACTGCTTTAACCATTGCTTTCCTGGTATACCTCTTTCTCATCGCCTACCTCATCATTTTCCTTGGTACTCTATCAATGCCTTCTCGAATTCCACAAACACCTATAAGCAGTTTCCTCCCTCAATTGAACACTGCATCTATCGTTGGCATAAAACCAAATTGCATCTCGTTCACTTCCACTATCCTCTGAATCCTATTCTCCAGAACCCTCTCCACAATTTTCATTGCACGCTCCAACAACTTCACACCCCTACACGCACCACAACTCATTGCATCCCCTTTCCCCTTAAAATTGGAACTACCACACTCACTTCCACTCTTCCGGCATCCCTCCTCCACCTAACACTCTCTGACACAACTCCATCATCACACCAATCCCTATCTCTCCACTCGCAATAATCATCTCAACACTCACCTCCAAGGGTCCAGAAGCCTTTTCTGTTTTCATTTCTCTGATTGCCTTCACCACTTCTGCCCGACTGACCCTCGCAACTGGCCCTTATTTTTGTATTGCTTTCTATTGCCATTTGGACGTAATTGTGTGGGGCGACCCTCTGACGTGTTAGGGAGCACAGTACAAAATCCTTCCACGGTGGAAAGTGCAACACCACTATAGTTCCTATAAAACCTAGAATTTGAGCATAATTTGTGTAGTTTTCGGTCCTTTTGGTATCATTCATGTGCATATTCTTTCATATTTATTTAAAAATGGATGAGAAACTGTCTTCGCGATATGATATGGCGACATATGTAAACCGCTGTGAAATACCGCTTTTGTGGGCTCAGAAGTTAGAAAAAACAGGGTGTAATTTTCAAATCTAATTTGCAAAAATATGACATTGTCAATCAAGGTTAAAAAAAGATATTTTAAAGACCATGAATTCAAAGCTCTCTCCAGTAAATTTTATTGCTCTAGGTAAGGCAGGAGCAAATACATGTTGGATACAACAGAGCCCACAAAGCATGTGTTTCAAGAGGCAAACCAATTTGCACTGTGCCCCCCTTAAGCCCCAAGATCATTCTGAAGAACCTTGAAGGAATACCCACCTTTTTCTGTACAACAAAAGTAATTTGAGTGTTTTTATACAATGACCTCAAGTGACCCTAGATGACCTTTGACCAAATTCCTTAATGCCCATTTGGTTCCCTACCCAAGGGTCACTGCATCCAAGTGGCATTAAAATCAATGAATGCAAGGGCAACAAGAAGTATTTGCAAAATGTTGACGGAATGACATATCAAAACATTAGCATAACAATAACTTCTAACAATAGCTCTGTAGATTACATATGCTGAAACCAAAGACGACCAAAAAAGTTTTGACTAGCAATTCTGTTTATTTTGTCGACAACATATCAACCTCTATATAGTGACATATGACTGGCTCTTTTCATATCCTTTTTGGTTCAAAACTATATTAAAATTATCATTTAAAAGAGAAATATGTAAAAATAATATACTCTATGTGCTTTACCTCAATAGAGCATGTTGCAAAATCTGTTGAGTAATCTGGTTCCCAAGGTACAACCTTTAACTTCTGCAGCTTAGTCAACTTCACCAAGGATTTATTTAGTTTTGGCACTATGCTGACAAATTCCAGCTCCAACTCCACAAGGCTTGAAGGAAAAAGGTTTAAAATACATGCAAATGGTAACAATTAACCAGTTGCTCAATGTTTAAATCTTTGTAATTCACATTCTCCTTACATGATATTTTGTGGGAGTTTCCATAACCTGACCCATCTGACACTTTTTCTGACACACTTATGAATTCGGAAACCCTTCATGGAATAAGGCACAAGTTTATTCTGTTAAGGTTTCCAAATTCATAAGTGTGTCAGAAAAAGTGTGTCAGATGGGTCAGGTTACGGTAACTCCCATATTTTGTGAATGATTTGAGATATACTCAATTCTGAAAGGAAGCTAAAGAGGGAATGCTAGATAGCTGCGATCCATGTGACTTTCACTTAAGCTTAGATTTTACTGCATAACATTCAATGACAGCACAATGTCCCCAAGGGGTGGGGGCAGATGGGGGGGGGGGAGTCTCAAGTTTGGTTTGGGTAGGGATGCGAATTCCGAGAGTCTGGAAGTACAACCCACATCTATGCCAATTTTCACTGAAAATGGGACCCACTGCTATACTTAACCGAAGGTGCAGAATTTTAACACAAATTTGCCTTTTTTTCCATCAAAATTTTGATTGTTTTAGCAAATTTAGGAATATGGCTCCAGATAGGGAAATTAGCCTAAACTTTGCAAAATAGTTCAAACAAATTTTAAGTGACTTATTTCTCTATCAAAAAGGCATGCAAAAGGAGTCATTCACACACTAGAATGCTAAAAATGAGACCCATATTGGCAGCATGTCCCAGTTTGATCATTTGTGTTGAAAAATAATTTGGCTCCAGATTAAAGAATTGGCCAATTTTCCACAAAGTTACATACAGAATTTTGAAAAAGTGACCATAACCATACCACAATAGGGACAAGAAGGGGTCATTCATATACCAGATTGCTGAAAAGGAGACCTATATTGGTGGCACATCCATGTATGGTCATATGTGTTGAGTAATCCATCCCCCACCTCCCCCAGCAAGATACCAAGTGGTTTCACATAAGCCAGGGGTTCTCAATTATATTAGCTAAAGGTCCAGAGAATGCCAAACTGTTTGAAAGTTCCCTAACTTAAGGGCCAAATACACTAGAAGTTCTTATGTTTCATAAATCGAATGTTGCAGGCCAGATTTGGCCCATGGGCCTGCCTATTGAGAATCCTGACTAAATGGTTTTCCAATCTTTGAACTGCAATTATTTGAACCTCCACAGCACATCAAAAGATTAACTAGCAATGTTGACATCCCATCCTATGGCACAATGCAGACATTAGTCATTTATATACATAGTGAGCACAGAGGGTGTTTGAGTCCATCCCACAATGCATCATTTTGGGAAATTCAACTTCATGAGGATTGAGGTCTACAAGAATCCTATTCTTTACACTCAAACTGTGTTTATTACAGTACAGTATGGCACATTGCAATGCTGCGGGTTGGATTCCAAACACCCTCTGGTAAGATGAAACTCCTAATGCATTCCCACCTTTCAACTTCCTTTACCTGCTCATTAGAGCCTGCTACTTAGTATTTTCAGAGTTTTTCACCTAAGATCTGATCAAAGCTAGTGTTCATGACTCCCCCATAGTACACTAAAATAAATACTCCCTTGACAGGTTTTGGTCAAGCATGTCGGCCATTTGCACTGGCAAGTTGTAACTCCACAGCCACAGTCCCCATTCATTAGACTCAGCTTACGAAGTACGTAGACCAGACAACTCTTGACACTTAATTTAAATTGATAAATTGATGAGGCAATGATTATTATAATTATTTATTCTGTTAAGGTTCCGAATTCATAAATGTCCCACAGAATAAAAAGTGTGTCATATGGGTCAGTTACGGAAACTCCCATATCTTTGAGTGAAAAAGTTCTTGATCACCTAAACCACTAAGTGTGACCCGATGCAATCATAGTTGGGTCATTTGGGGCAATTCTGTGACCGTGGAGAGCAGAGCATCATTTTTCAGTGGAATTATCTTCTATGAAGGTTAATGAACAAATTTAGTGGGGGTGCCCCTCGAGAAAGTGTGGGCGGAATCCAGGAGGGGGGAAAATTCATAATACAGGGGTCAAAAATTAAAAATGCTTGGATTGCTGTAAAAGGTAACCAAAGTGTTCTTCTTGTTACAAGGATTAAAAAAAGTATAGTTTGCACTACCTACAAGGTATAGTTACCTAGGTATAAGACAAAATTCGTCAAATGTCAAAGGTCATCACCAAAGGTTAAATCTTTAATATTGCACCGATTTCTTTAAAAATGGTCTCAAATTGTTAACCTTTCCACAGGGATTGCAACAAAAGTAGTTGACACTCTCATTTGTATTTGTTTATCGAGATAAATGACAAAAAAGGTCAACCCCATTGACCTCTATTGATCCCCGAATTTTAAAAATATGTTAGACGGTGCAAAATGTTTTTGTTGCAGTCTCTGAGGAAAGATTAAATTTTCCTTAAATCCACCACTGGTAATTGTATAAACTATGGGGTTAGGATCACCCCAGGGAAATCAGAGCAATATTTAAGATTTAACCTTTCGTGATGACCTTTGACGATTTTCGTGCTATATCTCCATAACCATAAGTTATAAGTAGTACAAACTATAAATTTTTTTAATCCTTGTAACAAGACGAACACTTTGGTTACCTTTTTACAGCAGTCCAAGCATTTTGAATTTTTGACCCCTGTATTATGAATTTTGCCCCCTCCTGGATTCCGCCCACACTTTCTCGAGGGGCACCCCCGCTAAATTTCTTCATTAACCTTCATAGAAGACAAATCCACTGAGAAATGATGCTCTGCTCTCCACGGTCACGGAATTGCTCCAAATGACCCAACTATCACACCAAAGGAGGGGAAAAACAATGGAGAGCAAAAAACAATGACATGCATCAGAAAATTGGGCATAATAATATAATATACCCATTGCACCTACCCTGTGTCATGTGCTTTTTTCTTTTATCAGAATAATTTATTTATGCCATATTGCAAAAGTTCATATCTTTGTAGCCAAGTATTCTAGGGGTGTGGGAATTTCATCATATGTAATTGGGGCAATTTGATAACAGGCTTTAGTAGATTAAGTCAGCAAATGACCCAAAAAAAAACCAAAAAAAAAATTACAACAGAAGTTTTTTGGCCTTTTCTGGTAGATAAGGTCGCTAACATATAGTCAAAAGTTGCACAAAAACGCAGTCCCCAAAAGTGTTCAAACCTATTACATAAACAAAATGGGGCCGTGCCGCCATCCACCTGTGACAAAAACATACTCCTCATATCTCGGCAATCAAAAGGCTAAAAGGACAAACAGAATGTCTTTTCCTACTAATTCACGCATAACAAAATCCCTTAAAATCGAGTGTTGTATGAAGTTGAGATATCAACCCCCACCTCATCTTGACCTCTACATACAATATGGCCGTTGCCTCCATCCGCCATGTTGAAAGTACAAATTCTAAGTATCTCCGTACCGGAGGGGCCAAAAGGACAAACAAAGTGTCATTTCCTATAATTCTATCAGCATTAACAAACCATTCAACAATGGGTTTTTAAATGAAGTTGAGATATCATCCTGACCTCTAAATCCATAATGCGATAGCTGCTGCCATCCGAGAACTTTAAAGGTACAAATTTCTGGTGCCACATTGGCCACAATGACAAATATGGTGTTATTTTTATTATTGTAGCATAGAAATCATTAAGAGTTTTGTTTGTAAAAGTTTTTTGATACCACATTGATGTCCGTTATAACTGGCCACTGCTACCATTAAAAAAATTAAACCATATGAGTTGTCCATTTTCTATTAAATTCCGGCTATAAATCTAATTCGATTAGATGATTTTAGTGGGAAATTTGTTGAAAATTCGTAGGCCATATTGTTTTTAGAGCTATAAATCTAGCACCTTATCTTCTTTACAGTGGTAATTGTGAATTCTTGACAGAAACCACAATTCACATTATTATTACACTGACATCACTCAAAATTTGGCAAAACCCTGTTTGCAGTTAAAATGAGATCGACCACTCTATTAACTAATACTATTTAGTCTTAAGTTCATCATCATCAGCTTAGAGGAGACTGGGGTTTAAACTTGGTCCTGTTTTTGCATGAAATGTCCACAATCAGTTGGAAACTTGTTTTGGAAAGGTACCTTTAGCGTAATGATGTCAAAGACTCTGATTGTTTTGATCATTGAACCATGGACATTCCATTGGGTTGGCCGCCTTCATCTTCAGATCGATTTAGGATGTATATGGTCAGTCCAAATACTCGGGAACAACTCGTAACACCCAGGGTTACCATAGATGACTTTGAGGAAAAACAGATTTTTTTGCCAACCCCAAAGATCTTGAAGTATATTCAACCTGAAAATGTCTAGGGCAAGAACAGATAGGAGCAAATGTCATCACGGAATAAGCGGCCTTCAGAAATTGATATCATCCCGTGTTTTCCTCTTTGTGGGTATCAGACCAAAAAAGTCATTACAGCCCTCTTTATTTGGGAAGTAGTATCACAAATCTGTGTCGTCTCCATTTGTGGTTGTTGACCTAAATTATGCCATGGTAACTGCCATTTTTGCCTATAATCAACATCTGCAATTTCCTTTTTCTTCCCAGCATTTGATAAATGCTGGTCTGCATTATTTGCGATCCTAGTTTTGCGACGTTTATGTGTGCTGTCTTTCCGTGTTTTGATTCACCAGTGTATCCATGGAAGACCAACGATGCTTTGGCATAATGGTCAAAACTGTGAAACATGCATAATCACAGCATTGCAACTATAGGGTGGCTTCTCTCTGTACATTTCAAAGCATGTAAAAGAAGAACCTTCCATCAACACATATTGATCAGTCTTGCACTGTCCGTGCACAGCCGATGACAAGGACACATGTTCGTAAATGGCCTCAGAAATTGTGGCTCTATCTAGCTTACATAACACATACTTGGCATAAAAAATTGGATGGCATATTGGCTCAGTTCGTGGCCACGCAACCTTATCTAAACGAACAGTTCTCATATGGGATACTAAACCGGAAGCTTTACAATAACAGAGCTTGGTAATATCAGTTACCTTGACTGCCCGAGGCGATGCACGTGTCTAATTTAGCTGTCGGTTGTTAGCTTTATGAGAAAAAGAGAGTTGTTTTCCATTTGTTTGACTGTATCAGTCTTTGGCTCTTTTGGAACATCTTTGTACATTGACATCCTCACCGCATTTATCCCTGTTCAAATGTTCTCAGGGCTTTTCTCCTTGAAACGAGAATGCTGTTCAAACTTGGCTGCAAGCTTTGACCAGTCATCTTGTCCTCTTTCCCTACTGTGAAGGTTATTGTGATTATTCACCTTTCACGCACTAATCAAGCATCCTTTTTGTCTCACTGGATACACTAGTGAACTAAAAAACACAAAAACAACACAACATTAACATCGCAATACTAGGATCGCAAAACTAGGTAGACAGCAAATGCAAACAAAATTTGCCGGAAAAGAAGACATTCTTTCAAATGATCTAGTTAGCAGGCTCTCATTAACTATATTGGGACCGAATGCAACAGGGAGACTGCCGAGTAATCTATGCAGACGAGTTCAGATGTTTATAGAACAAAAAGCAGTCTCCATGGCATAATAATAGTCAAAAATCCATATTGGCGAAGACACAGATCCATTGATACTTCTTCACTATGCAGAAGAGGGGCTGTAATACCTTTTCGGTCGACAGAGCAGAAGAACACATAATAAAATGTGTATGATATAAAGCTTCTGAAGCACTTATTTCAGTTATAACAATTCATTGCGCTAATCGGCGTTTGCCCTGCATTTCAGGTTGCGAGACTACTTCATAAATATTTTATGGTTGGCCAAGAAGTATATTTCTCAAAGTATTCATTGAGACCCTGTGTTACTCGCTTGTTCCGAGTGTTTTGTACTCCAAGTATGGATCGCAATGTATTTTTGGTTAATGTAAAAAGCAATACCATGGCAATTAAACATCAGAACTACATCGGTAGAAACCACTGATGGGTTTGTTGCCGAGATGCGATTAAACCTCCCCTTTTTTAAGTCGGCCCTATGATAGTAGCAGGAATGTTACATGCTCAGGAAGGGTTCACGATGTGGACAGTTGAAAGAATAAATTATCCCTCGCTGCTGACCATGTTAGATCTTGGGGTCCGGATATCTTACTGACCGTCGAGACGATGGTCTATACTCTTGAGTTTTAGTTAGGCCCAGTGCAAAAGTAGTTCATAGCCTCCTCATGAACCTGTGGAGGAAGAGTGTAGTTTGCTCTAAACGCTCTTTCGGTGTTATAAGCCTGAAGATGTCTACCAAAAACCCCCACTGTAATACTCCACTCAAGAGAACTTATACAGACAGCTTTTGGACAACTAGCCCACCTAAATCATTAAAAAACCAACCATGCTCAATGATTTCTTATACCTCAATTAATACAACTAGACACCTTTATTTTCCATTTTTTTTTCCCAACGTATCAGAGATGAAAGAATCTATACTTTTTCCAACATGGCAGATGGCAGCAATGGGGGATGTATAGGCCAAGATTATATCTCAACTTAATAAACCCATTTTAAATGGTCTGTACATTTTAGATTAGTAGGAATGAATATCTTGGGTTGTCATTTGTGGGCCCATCCGCACCAGAGATACAATAATTTGTACTTTTCAACATGGCGGATGGCGGCCATATTGATTTTGAGGTTACGTGTAAAGTCATAACGTTGGGGAACTTCATAAAACGCAACCCATTTATGGATTTGGTATCTACAATTAGTAGGAATGGACATTTTTGTTTCTCTTCTTCTTTTTACTCATTTATTGCCAGAGATATGAGGATTATGTTTTTCAAAATGGCCGGATGTCGGCCATTTTTGTTTAATGTCATAGTTTGAACACTTTCTTGGACTTCGGATTTTGTGCAACTTTGATATATTATTTAACTGACCTATACTACCAAAATGTCCAGAACCTTCTGTTGCAATTTTTTTTTGGGTTAGTTTGGGTACAATGCTATTTTGATCCTACTATTTTCCACACTGATCATGCGATAGTCTAACTTTTGTGATGATCACCATTTTTTAGATAAATGCAGCCGTTTTCTGAAATACTAATACATGCTGCCAAATACACCTTAGTAAGTCAGCCTCAACACTTCAGGATGCTATGTGGTTACCTCAGAAGAACTTTATTTTGTAGACTAAATCAGTTTAAAAAACACCTCAGGATACAAATCAAGAGAGTGTAAAAGTGCCGGAATTGCAAAAAATATAGATATCATATTGTAAATACAAGTTACGTCATCAAATTGTTGATGAAAAAAATCTGAAATTTCAAAAATCTAATTTCAGTGTCTGTATAAACCCGGAAAATTGTGTCTTCAACACCCATGCTTGTAAACGACGAGTCAAAAAAACCCCGGACAGAGAAATATTTGACTAGCACCCTCTGATTCGGTGAGCTTTGGCATGCACTTTGTGTGAAGTTGTTATCGTCCCAATATCGCATGAAATACCATGTCCTTAATGATTTCCATACAAGCTGCTTTCCCCATGGTAATAACCAAAGTCCAAATCGGTTAACTGGTGTTTATTTCAAGTTCTTTCTGGAATTCAATGGCATGAATATTAAGTACTGGATAGCGGGGGCCCTTCTTGTGCAGTGCACAATCATATTCCGAAAGTTGAAAATTTACACAGTAGAAAAAAAAACACCTATGAATACATCGAAACTCACGCTCATCATATGCTGTGGCAATAAAAACAATCGGCCCGTGAAATTACAAATTTGGCCGCTTAGTCACTTTGGCCTAGTTGGTCGGGTCTAAAACCGCAACACAACGTTCTAAAAAAATCGTGATAATAGGTAGCTGGTTACCCTGTAAAATGAAAAAGAAGATCTCCCTACAAGGGCAAACAGCTCCAAGAGCTAATGCACAATCCAGCAACATGCTGCCTTGCATTGTGGGCTTGGTTGCCCAAAGGCTATGCCCAAACTGTGGATTTTCATCGGGAAGGCAGCCGTTCAATTCATCCTTTTGCTCCAATAATCCTCACCAGCAGGGTGAAACAGGAGCCATCCCCCTTTTTAGCGGGACAAAACCAACCGGATTTTAAACTTTGGTTTCACTAACTAACTTTTGAAGTGTAATTGTTCAATTGCTTACCTCAGGTGGAAGATCAGTAGAATCACCAAGTTGCAGCCCTTCTAACTAACTCAGATAGTTGGACAAGAAACCAAACTCATAGGATTTGTAATTCGTCAGTGACGTCAAACTCTGTTGAATCCAACAAAATATAGTGATAGTCTTTTAAACAAGTTGTGAAGGGATGTGATAAACATGCACCTATAATCACTGTCACAATCCCTTGGGACCTCTTTTGTGTCCAAACAATGCACATTGATGTACTGTTTGTGGCGGCTTACTGTCTTTTTATCCTTTTCGCGTTTTCAAGGTGTCTGCTTGAAGGGAATACGGATGATTTTCTCTTCGGTAGGGGTCCGAGGATTCTTCATCGAGTATAACATACAGGCACATGTACCATTGAACACACACACATGCCAAACAATTATAACAACACAACTACAGCACCACAAACATCTAGACCTAGCAACCAGGGCATGTGACACCACTGTTTTGTAAGCAGACTAGACGTACCCCACAGTCTCGGCTCTCTCTCTGGGTTTAGAGCGCACTGGTTAAAAGAATTGCTAAACTAAAAACTTGATGACTTTTCACTTACCCTCCCCGCCCACCAACTTTCCACAAACGATGAATTGGCACAGGGCCTCCTGGAATTAACACTTAGGGTAGGGAGATACCCGCCGAGACTGTACGACTCTGTAGGGAAACTGTCCTCCAGCAGTATCGATTAACAAGTAATGTGACCGCATTACTTTGCGCACATCTCGGTTAAATTTGAATGCTATAAACCTTGGACCATGGATACGACCGCAACCACAAAACAGGTGTATCACTGGCAACGTCGCTACTTATAGGTCTCATTTATCGATTACGCGACCGCAGCTAATTGAATATCTCCTTTAATAAGTTTTGACAGTGCAATGAATTAATGCAGAATACAGTTTTCACACTTTCGTCTTTGTGATTCATGTTATATGGTACATATATTGTTTTCCAGAGCACCTATCAGAGTGCCCAGTATTGAAAATAAACAATACAATAAAACAAAAAAGACGGGGAAGAGAGCTGAGAACTCAGAATTGGACGTTGTGATTTCTTCCTCGTTTATGTTTTTTTTGTTTTGTTGGTTGTAGTATTTTCCCTATGTCAGATTGGGCTATCAGTCTGAAAATAAATAGGTACCCTACAGCCCGCGCTCCGGTAAAAGCCTTCGCGTCAGGGGGAAATTTCCCCCTCCCAGGTGTCAGACCACTGTCGAGCTGAAAACCTAACCCCATTTCTAAGGGTAATTTTTGCCGAAAATAGGTACCAACTAGTGCATCTCACCATGTGGTGACCTTCTACCTTGTGTGGTGAACCTTTGACGCACAGAGCTTGTTCTGTGCCCGGTCAAGTTTATATGCACATATGACCTTCTATATTTGACCTTTGGGTCCTCTCTGAAACCCTGATAAACAAACGTTAGACTGTCATCCCCTACCGTCATGCTAAATATATTATTTAAAAAAAAAAAAAAAAAAAAAACACTCCCACCTTGGAAGCGACGAGTGTGTTAAAGGCTAGGCTGTTTAGATCCCCTTTCCTTGGTCACCCCCAAACACCCCATATTTTTTTTTAATTTCAATTTCACCAAATGACCCCATATTTTGTGAAAATTTTAATCACTGTCACCCAAAGACCACTATTTTGAGAAAAATAAAATCTTCACCCAGACTCCATTCGGTAAAATTTTGCATATTGTCACTCTCTCTCGGAAAACCCAACCCCTATGTTGGGGTAATTTTTGCTGTCTCTCACCCAAGGCCCCTATTTGTTTCAGCTCTGTCACCGAATGCCGTGGGTTTGGGAAGTAAAGAGCCTAACACACCATATCCATTTCATAGTGGGTTCCCCCGAGTGCCCACACCCCCCCCCTCCACCCGGTGTCAGCACATATGTCAAAGTATAACGAATTGCATGCCGGACAGACAGGCAGATCTTTTTTAGTAATAAGATATCTAGGATTTCGATATGAAGCACTGATAAAATTGTCTTCATCAAGCTTCATTTAAGATGGCATGAGGCGCAGGTTAATTTGAAATGCAAATAAAATTAGAATGGAGACTTTAATTCCATTAGTGACAAACTACAAAAAAAATGATTTATACAGTACGTATCGTAATATGAGCAATAAATGTACACGACAAGGGTTTCCGATCTTTGATTCAGAATAATAATAATATACATAACACTACTAGTACTCTTATATTTGATTAGAGGGCCAATAAAAATGCATCATCATAAAGTCAATAAACATTAAAAACCCGAGAGAATCGTGACTTAGTCAGAAGGAATTTTGGGCACAGGGTGGAAATGGAGTACACTTTTCTATTGATCGATTTTTGTCATTGATGACCTAAGCTAATATTTCTGGAGGGGGTGCAAAATTTCACATTTCAATCATGCAGGCATTTTCTAGAATCCAATATGGCCGCTATCACTAGTGATGGCCGATCCAGCCCCAGATTCCGTACGCTGTTATGCCGACTCCGTCATATAATTGTTGAATCGGACCGATCAAATCCCGATTCAGATTTATTTGTAAATTAGAAATCCGCCAAAATCGCAGTGCAATTCACACTAACCTATCCACCATTTACCCTCTTCTCACGAGTTGAACCCGATAATTATTCATGTGCCGAGTCTATGGATATTTTACGTCAAAACAGTGCTCGATCTTCCCTTATACCCCGCAGCCAGTGGTCTATTTGTTAACGTAACTAAACAACGGTGTTTTTCTGTTATGTTGAGAATTTAGCGTGCTAGTGTATCAAATCAAATTATTTTAACCCCCCACCGTGCAGCTATTATGTTATCCAAGCATGGCAAGTGGCACTCGTGTGCCTGAGAAGGAGGTCCTACTCAGCGCCGTTGTGTCTGCTTCACGTGCACTGAGGTTGTGTTACAGCTAAGTCTGGAATTTTGTGATAAAGTTTATGTTTGAATGTTTGTACATTGTGGATTTAGTTCGGTTTTACTTTAATATCAAAGGAAGCTACTGCCTTGTCCCTTTCATTCAAGATTTGCGGTCGGTCCTTTTTATTCCCATAGCTACTGTGTATTATATGTCCGTATGGACATGTGTAGGTCCGTATGTATAGATATGTAGGTGCAGATGTAAAGGTTCGTATGGGTGAAGAATTTGTTTAGTTAAGTATTATATAAAACTTGAAATTGATTACGTCACATGATGACGTGCATTAAGAGACTATTTAATCTTTAGATATCGTGTTTTTTTTGGGTATATGCTAGACTTCCCTATACGAAAATCCCCTAGAGAAATAAATAGTGTTGTGTATATAAAAGATGTTTTATATTCATTTTTATGTTCCTTTTTTTTTTAACAATATTCTTTTGTATTTTTTTTTTTTATTTACTTTTTAATTTGTGGTATTTGCTTAGTTAAGTATTATATAAACTTGACAGTGATGACGTCACTGATGACGTCATTAGAGACTTTTTAATTTAGGAAGAATATAGTGAATTTTGGGTAGCTGTCTAGACTTTTTCCCTATACAAAACCCCTAAGAGAATAAATAGTGGGTAAGCTAAAAGCTTTTTATCTATCATTCTTTTATGTTCATTTGTTAAAATATTTTTTGTATTTATTTACAAAAAAACTTTTTATTTTTAATTTTGGGGGTATTTTGCTTTGTAAGTCTTATATAACACTAACTTTGAAAAGTGATGACGTCACTCGATACGCCATTAGAGGACTTTTTAATTTTTAGATATAGTTATTTTGGGTATATGCTAGCTTCCCTATACAAATCCCATCGAGAATAACTAGTGTTTATATAAAGATTTTTTTCTATTCATTTTTTTTTAAATATTATTTTGGTATTTTCTCTTTATTTTAAATTTTATTTACTATTATCCTATTTTTATTATTTTTTCTCATATTTATTTATTTACATTTTATAACAAGTTATTATACATATAAATAAATTTTATACTTTATATATATAAATATAATACTGTTAAATAATGTTGAAGAGTTAATAGTTATCATGAGCAAAAACAAGGAATTGTAATGAGATAATGAGCCAGCATTTTACATATACTGATGATTACTTATGAGGAAACACACGTGGCGTCTTCTTTTCACCATACAATGGCTGCAATAACTACTTTACCATGCTCATTTCCGTCTGTAATGTTGATGGAATTTTCCATGTATTTTGGAGGATTCTTCACCCGCAGGAAACCTCCCGTTTTCATAGTATTGTGTAAAATACGCAAAATTATAGAAATTAAATCTACATGTAAACAACAGGATTCTTGCGGTAAATGATGGCAGCAGCGAATTTATAATGACATAATTTATAGTCACATAGAAAAATATCAAAAAAGAAATCAATTAAAAAAAAATCTGTTTATTTTAGTAAACTTTGTGCTTTTTATTTTGTCAGTTTGGGAGTTCGGTGAGGTAGATCGGTAGCTGATGACTTTTCTCCGATCCCGATTCCAGCCGATTCGACCAAAATCGGGCAGATCTCCGATCTTGGCCGATCCAAGATCGGCCATAACTAGCTATCACTGCTCAAATTCAATTCAAATGGCCATATTTTAATGCATATATCCGGTTTTTAAAGCACGAGGAATCTTTTGACGGTATGACGTGAATTGATCACAACATTACCATCAAATCCAATGCCACATAAAACCCAATATGCCCTGAAATCATTCATTCAATTGACCATAACTCTCAAATATTTGTATAGAGGAATAATTCTGCGCTCTATACCAGTAGAACTCATATCTGACATTTCAAGTATGTTAACAAGCTTTACCGATAAAGATGGCAGTCAATATGACTGCCTTTTAGATCTTTAAAACCTACAAATTGTTAATATATTCATAAATATTGTGCCGTCATTTTGAATGTTTAACATGTTGTCAACCAAATATACTCAACTAAGCAGTTATTAATGCTCAAAGACAAAAACATCTCATAACTTTAATTTCAAACTTTAATCCTCCCTTTTGGGTGTTTTACTAATACACTTATACGATGTATCCGTAATTTTATAGGTTTTAAAGAAGGTAAAAAGCCCACATTGGCCCACCATCTTAACATTTTTTTGCATTTAAAGAACAGAGATTCCATATAATAATGTCAAATGGTCCAAATATTAGCCATACCTTATTTACCCTTTATAATAATAATTAGTTGATGTAACTACATTATAATACACATATAATGTAGGTTTTACTATTGTTTAAAAAAGGCGGCTGTATTGCCTGCCATCTTGAATTTTGAAAAGTCCATTACAGAGAAATGCCCGTTAAGGGTTTCTGTGATCTACTAAATACCGGTATCCCATAGTGTAATGCCTAAAGCATTCATAGAAACTGGACTCCAAGCCTCAAACTGCAAAATGTGCCTGAACTTGTAACGTGTCCCCTTATGCGTTGGAAATGCATTCTAGAGGTGTTTCAAGTAACACTTGCAGATGGTGATCAATTGTAACAGAAAAAATTTTTTGAACAACTGCAGAACACGTTTTAGGTGTTCAGTAATTTAATTCAAGTAGCGTTAATAGGTATAATGGAGGAGTTAAGGTCATTTTAAGGATTCCGAGAGCATATTTGACTTTTGAGCAGCCATATTGTATTTTTTTTGTGGCACTGTAATATAAAATTACATTCCAACACTTTATCGCGTGCTTAAAACACCAAAGTACCGAGAGATATTTGTCTCTATCGGAAATACTTAAGGGATTTTTAGTGATTTTGGACATGGTAGCACATATTGGATTTTTTCAAAATGCACTGTAACATTTTGCACACCCTCCAAAATTATTGGCTTAGGTCCTAATGAACTAAAATCTATCATAGAAAAATTTGTACCCATTTCCATCCTTCATGCTGTGTGCCTAGACTTCCACCTGACTACTGGGAGGCCAAACCCTGCTAAGCCAAACCACAATGGGCGCGTGCGACAATCCCCAATGGCCCAGGTCGCTGTCAACAGCCGCTCAGTTTCCCAGGGCCCGTTTTAACTCCTGCGCAAAAAATAGCCGTCACCTGATTGGTCTGGCTAGGTGTCTCTTACGCACATACGGCACTCGAGAGACATTGCGAGTATACCAGAACCATGTGTTTTGACTAGTGTTTGTGGCGGAGTACTTCCCCCCACCTCGGGGAGATTGGAGACGTTTTTCCCTACAGATTCGGAGGGTCCCCGGGAAGGGTTTTTGAAGAG